>JAJIZL010067945.1:0-11964 GCA_023969395.1 Amblyomma maculatum
AGGCTATGAGAGACGTCGTAGCGGAGGACTCAGGGAATGTCGACCACCTGGGGTTCTTTAACGTGCACTGACATCGCACAGCACACGGGCGCCACTCCGTTTCGTCTCCATCGAAACGAAGCCGCCGAAGCCGGGATTCGATCCCGCTTTCTTGGGCACAGTAGTCGAGCGCCTTAACCACTGCGCCACCCCCGCAGGTCGAATAGAGAAGGCGAGTCTGCTAACGAGTATATGGCAGAATTGCGGTGGCTCATAATTGCAGCTGCGGGTCATTTTTGAACCAGCTATTGCGGGATAAATACGTGTGCGATATCCGCACAGGAATTCTTTAACGTGCACTTACGTACATCGCACAGCACGTGGACGCCGCTCCGTTTCGCCCAAGTTGCTCGAACGCAGCCAAGAAGACATGATAAAGAAAGGCATCTTGCACGTTCCAAAAAGTTGAAAAGCATTGTTTTCAAGAAGCCTCCTGTTGGTAATCTCGCGAGGTTATAGGTTATTTATATGAGGATGAAATATATCTCTAGACTTGTCATTTTCACAAATTGTTGGTTAAGAGTTGAACGCGATTGTGTTATCGGGTCCCAGTCGAGAGCACCCCGTATTCCGTAGGTCCGCCTTTATTAAACTTAAACCAGCATGCATTTGTGGTGGAATGGGCAGCGTTCGCGTTTCGCAATCCAAAAGGAGTGGTTCTATGCCTCCCCCGCCCAAATCAGCCCATTCTCTTTTCAGCTTACTTTCCTTTGAATACACGGGTGCTGTCGAGAAATTTGATGCGTCAATCCGAAAATTCTTGCCCTGTTTTGGAATTTCTACGACTAAACTGACTTACCGTAAAAATCCGAACAAGCACACCGGTGCGTGCAAGCGCTCCCCAACCTCCTATTTTTCAGTGCTAATTTCACATTTCCTCGCCTTGACGAAAAAGTGCCCCATTCTTTCCCTCGTCGCACCTTTCCGCTCCTTACATTTCCCATGCACCTCACCCAGGCAGCACTACCAGTCCCAGAATCCAATCCAGTCTCGAACCTCAATTATCAGAAACATAAAAAAACAAGAGGGTGTGTACCCCTACCACCCCTTCTAGGGGTTGTGTTGGGAACTCACTGCTGACGTCTGGCGTCGAATAACCACCGCGAGCAAGACAGCCGGCTTCGCGACCGAAAGAGCAGATTGGTGACGAAACGAAAAAAAAAAAGAATAACGCTAACATGTTTTAACAGCAGACCGAGAATAAACGTTGAAGGCGGGCGCCGATCACTGATTGATTGATAGGAAGGGAAAGGCGCGGTAACTGTCTCACTTGTTTTCTGTGGACGCCTCAACCGCGCCGTAAGGGAAGGAAGGAAGGAAGGTGGGAGTGAATGTGAATAGAGAGAAAGAGGAGCCGTAGTGGAGGGCTACGGAGTAATTTCGACCACCTGGGGATCTTTAGCGCACGCCGATCAGTAAATCGCATCGGCGGCGGCGGTGCAGCGAAAACACACTGCATAGCAGCTCACCGACGTCTTGACGCATACTTCTCAACCCGCTTGCTCGATCAGATATAAATTTATATTTTAAATGTATTTTCCGGGGAATTTTTCGTGAGCTTAAATTTCGCTCACTTTCGGGGTAAGCGCCCCCTCCCCAGTTCTGATACTTTCGGCGCGTGGGAGGGGGGCACTTGCTCGGAATTTAACGGTAGTAATTTACTCGCGGTTTGGATCGACGGACGGAGGGACGAAGGAAGCTGAAAATTCAGCAATTAAATACGTTCCTGCCTTAAAAAGTTGTTTTGACGAAATGAAAGCGAATTTACTGTCTCACGCCTCAATGAACAAATCCAAGAAGCAGCGAAGGAAGGGATGGATGTAGAAGTAAAAGAAGCAGTGGAGAAAAGAAGATCCATCCTGGAAGTTTTTCAAGTAACTTGAACCGCCACAAGGCAACGCTAAGGAGTACGACAAGAAGCACTCTTGCTTCACGTTTTATTTCCTCGTAAAATGTCTTTTTTCTACGCGACTGCGTTAAACGCCAGGTTCCCTAGTAAATCCTGCGTCGGCGTTGGGAGGGAAAGCCATTGGTATGCTTCGGGTAGGTGGCGGTTGGCAAGTGACACTGCCGGGAGCTGATTGGCCGGTGGGTGCTGTGACGTCACGCGACCACATGACATGGCCGACTTGAAGGAGCCGCAAACTAAGACTTCGTTTTTAGCGCAGACAGACAAGCGGAAGTAGGAACGACGTTGATAGTACAGAGCGCACTGCCAATGGTACTTGCCGAGCTAGCCTTAGATTTAGAGTCAGGCATATTACCACTAAAAAACCTTTTACGGTTAAGTAATGCCGAAAGTTGGGCGAGTTGGTTAACATTCAATAGCGCTTGTCCGTGTCTTACTTCCTTCCGTCCTTCGTGTACTTTCGCGCTATTTTACATCATGAACCTTTTACGGCTTGGTTAAAGAAGGTCTTTATATCTATCTCTCGCACAATATGGTTGCTTGAGTGTGTGTGCAGATGAGTACTTGTTGTATAATGAAGGTGCAAACACAGAGATGAGTAATGAAGCAAAGCAAACCACATGCAGCCAGACTAGGATCCGCAAAGGGAGTCTGAAGACGCAAGCCTTTAACACTGAGACGTCATAACCTTAAAGACGGAGCTTCAGTCAGTCAGTTCAGTCGTTCAGTCGTCTCCGACTTTTCGTGACCCTATGGAACATGTCACGCCATGCTTTCCGGTCTTTATCTTCCTAACATCACATAACTTCATCTGCAGTGCCTCGAGGATACCATCTAACCATCGCGTTCGCTGCCTACCCCTTCTCCGGCGACCCTCAACCTTTCCCAACATCAAATCTTTCTCCAGCGACTCCTCTCTTCTCATCACATGACCAAAGTAGCTGAGCTTTAACTTTAGAATTTGACCCTCCAATGAGCAGTCAGGGTTTATGGTCGACAATATCGACTGACGTGTTCTTCTGGCAGTCCAAGGAACTCTCAAGAGTCTTCGCCAGCACCACAATTCAAACGCGTCAATTCTTCGGCGGTCAGCCTTTTTCAAAGTCCAACTCTCGCATCCATCCAAAGACGGAGCTTAAGGGCCCCTAATTTCTTGTTACCGCATTTGAGCATTTCATTCTCCTAATCATGCTTTTATCTGGCCCAAAATTGCCTATCGCAGCTCATTTCAATAAGCCACGCATTTTACCGGTATAACGACTACGGAACATCTCACCACGGCAAAATCCCGTATCTATTAAGGCTTCTACAATGCGTCACACGATCAATGCCGGAGTAACGACGCGTCGGTGTCGACTTTTTCAGCGCTGGCTTCCGCAAGCCACGGCTCTCTCTCTCTCTCTATCGAAGCACTCAGTATTGCGTGCTGGCCCCGGTCCTATGAAGCTGGCTGCCGAGGAGGCGTGCACGAGCGGCACCCTGCTAATCACCGCAGCTCGAGGTCACTCACGACTCTCGCTTGGCACATTCGCGGAGACACGTGGCCGAACCTGTCACGAGCAGCACCGGCAGAGCGCCGTCGCCTCGGCCCGTGCGTGACTCATTGAATGTCGCTTGTAGCGGGCCACGGTAATGGCAGCTGGTCTCCCTGCCTCGCGATGCGTTACCTTTTGCGTAGACCGCGTTGACGATAAGCGCTATAAGGGGCACCGCAAAGAGTGCTCCGTTGGCGGCGTCTTGGAGCAGGGATCGGAACGCTTGCAGTAACGTCATATTACCACATCGAAACAACAAAAACAAAGCAAATAGTGCGGTTTGCTTTCTGGATTTAGATGGATGAATTCTTGGCAGAAATTTGCCGGTGAAGCTTGACTGTGTCCAGGGGAGTGTCACGTCAGACAGATATACACACACAGATATACACAAAATGTCAGAAAGATATACACAAAAGAAGAGATATCAGTCAAGCAAACAGCGCCTAGTAAGTTTAATGTCGATTTCCACTGGTCGATCGGAGCTGGGCACCCGAGCCGACCTAAAGCGCTACAGAGCGAATCAGCCTTGATCGACCAGCGGAACGTGTAGAGCGCGCGGCGGAAGTAACGCTGAGCCGGTTTCGAAAGTTGTAGCCGCATCCCAGCGGCAAAATGTTTGCGGTTGATAAATAGGCAGGAGTGCGGCCCTCAACAACTTGCTTTCTCATTTTTTAACGCTGCAGACGTTTTTCGATAGACGTACTTCGACATATTGCCGCAAAAAAACGGTGATGCCCAGTGTCCTCTGCCGATGTCGCTGAAACGGTCAAAAAACAGCCAAAAGAATCCAGCAGCATCCGGAAGTGACCGCGTCAGCGACTAGAACTTCCGGCGAGATCCGACTTCGGTCGGCGGATCGAGCTGGAGCGTCTCGAGCTGCCCCAAACGACCAGCGGAATACGCGCAACCCATCTTGGTCGACCAGTGGAATTCGAAATCGTCGTCCCGGAGCAAGAAAACGTGCTCCGTAGCGACCAGTGGAAATCGCCATAAGTGCGTTTACAACAGAATGGAAGTTTGAAGAAGGATAGACAATTGGACAAGTTGGTATTGGTTCATATTGGAAAGGTACAGAACGGAAGTTTGTTGTTAATATGAGGCGCAAATACGGTCAAGAGATGCTAGTTCAAGAGACTCATAAATTATGGCAGTACAAATATACATGCATTTAAGCAACCTAAAACCGGATATGCCATTAGCGTAGACAATTTCATGAGCTTGAAAATCGCTTTTGAAGGTATTCGGTGTATCGATGTTTGTTTATTTTTACATTTATTTCAACAATACAAGAACGTTACTTATATTTGCTTCACTCATTATCGCCCTTCTAACCAGCAGTGAAGATAGGGAAGGTTATCCATATAATAAACCTTTTATTCAGATTGCGAAAGCGCAAAGGTGGGGTGTTGTGTCAAGGCCCCGAAGACGGAAGAAATGTTTTAACAGCAGATAAACGTAAACATTTCATTTTAAACAACAACAAAATACTTGCCGAACGGTCAAGCGGGTTTCGTGAATTTCTGTTCGCTGGTTTCAAATTCGACAATGCACTAGGATTTATTGGTTGATTTTTTATGGCATGAAATATATATAACCCAAGTTTTTGTTGAGAGTCTAGTTTGGTTTTATGTTTTAAGTCCCAGAGTGACTCAGGCTATGAGAGACGCCGTAGTTGAGGACTCGAAAAATTTTGACCACCTCGGATTTTTTAACGTGCATTGACAACGCAAAGAACACGGGCGTCTTTCTTTTTGCCCCCATCGAAAAGTGGCCGCCGATGCCGGGATTCGATTCCGCATCCTTGGGCACTGTAATCGAGCACCCTAATCTCCGCGCCACGCCGGCGGAGTAATTGACAGTTTAGTAACTAGTTTACCCGACCACATTATGGGTGCATTAGGTTAAGGACTGCACGAAGCGATGTGCTGCCATCAACATATATATGAAGGCAAATAAAGTATCGATCTATACGTAAAGTATATGCCAAGGCCATAAGACCGCGATGCTGCCATGATGTAGTGGGGTCCGCCAGGCATCCATTCTCTCAGCGCTAATTATTTAGCGGCGTTATCGCAGGTGCTAGCGAAAAAACACACCTATATGCCGCCTATAGCAAAGGGACAGTGTGACAGACGAACAGAACAATAGGCTTGCTGCCCGTGATGAGATTTTTGTTTTCATAGTTCGTCTTATGTATTTAGTATCTTCATACAAGGCAACCTCGAGAATGGGTGTGGCCCCTTGTAGGTTTGGTATGGCGTCGATAAGCATTCTTGCGAAGAAAAAAGTCAATAATAAAAGCCATGCAGCGTAGAAGAAATGCCCGAGCGGGCGACAAAAGTCGACATAAAAAAAGGGAACTGCTATGCCAAATGTCACCTTTCGCATTACATTGTGTTTATCTGACATGGAAACATATAGTTTCTTTTTATTACGTCTGCACTTTCAGTGATGATCAGCATCACTGCCATTTCTGGGACGGTAACGATCGACCAACAAAGACAGGACAGAAGGCAGAGCGCTCCTCCGTGCTTGTCGTTGCCTTATCTTCATCGCAGTTTACGCTTTCTAAATGAGCTCCAGTGATCACGGCCTATCGCTGCTGTGAACTTTATTGGCCACTACACAGTCAAAGCTTAATTTGTTCGTTTTAGGGAATTTCTTTACTGATCCCAGTGCTTCAGGGTAAAGAATCAGAGTGAGTGAACTTCCCTTATCAGCAATGATTTTCAAAGCAAAGCAGTTTGGACACGAATTCTCAAAAAAAGAAAAACTTGTGAAGACTTAAGTTATAGTGTCATTGTGCTAACCATAGAAAAAGAAAAACGAATTAACAAACTTCACTGATGTCCCGATATGATATGTTCGTGTGAAAGGCAACATCGTTTTGCCTTTAAACGAACAGCCTCGGATTAACGAAGAAATTGCGAACTGCGCACATTTTACGAACAATAAATGAAAGCTCTGTGGACATGTTGATATGCTTACCACTTAATTCACAACAACAGTGAGACAAGCACAAACACATAAGGAAGGAGCGCCTACAGATACGGACCTACAGCCATGGTAAGTGTTCCTTGCAATACAAGAAGCTGGCCGGTGTAGAACCCTAGTGTTCCGGGTTTTGTGAGGAGGGGGTTGCTATGAGCTGTGAGGAGGGGAGTGCCTGTTGGCCTTATATTTGAATAACTGACAAGGTGGGTCGCTATGTCGCAGTTTAGAACAGTTCTGGCCAAATCCCTCATCATGCAACGCCCTTTTCCAAGTGGTTAGCTTGCCGATTTCGTCACTAGCGGCACAACTCCATTCTCCTAATGGCTGTCAGCCTTGAACTCAGCGCCGCGAGTATTGAGTGAAATCCGGAAACGGAAGCCGGAAAGCCGGACGTAAATTGTCGTCAGTCAAAATTCTCAATCTTGTCAATGCGGTGGGTTCTCGCGTTGCCCGATGCGAAGTAAAGAGCAGTTCTTTGCTTGTTCATTTAAAAGCGAGTTCAGAGTGGCGAGTCGTGGAGGTCGGAAGACAGAGTTACGTCGGCCAGAGGCAATATGCTGGCTTACGATGCTGAACGCCAGAGACCGTAGCATTCCCAGCCGTACCGCGTCATGGCAAAATTATTCGCGATAGCGTCCATAAACTGTACAAAAATGAGGAAACTCCACTTTAAGGGTACGACGCGATAGCTTCTTGAGACCCTCTGAAGTGTTTCGCATTGAGAAATTGGAGTAAACAAGCAGTTTGATATGGAAAGTCGCTTTCAGATGGATGGCTGAAATATAAGAGCGCCCCTTGTCAAATGGTACGGTGTCAGTGGCCACCATGCTTGGGATTTTTATATATATATTTGCTTAACGTTGCTACGAACCGGGCAAACATTCTGCCATTTAATCTACTGAATGTTTATTGAGTAATGCGGAAATTCGGGCGATTTGGTACATATTCTTTTCACTCACAGCGTGACAAGGCAGGACTAAAGACGAAGAACATATGTTCGGGTTTCGTTCTTCGTCTTTAATCCTGTCTTGGTGCACTGTGAGTGAAATAAATGTTTATTTTCACACTACTAAACTTAAGACGTCTTCGTGCTTACGAGACAACCATATCCCAATCGTATTTTGCTAACTTCCACTTCAGATTAATTCACCTGACCACTGTTATCACTGAATGCTAGGGCCTCAGGGCGATTGACTGTGCCTGCACCTACATTCGGGGTGATACCACCGCATTAGAGCATCGAACACAGATACGCCGTCTGTCTGCGATGACTTAGTTGTTATGTTCGTCGTCAGGAGTTGTGTGTCGTATATTCAAGAACATGGTAGATTCCACTTAAATAAGGTGAATAAAAAGAGGTATATAAGAAAAATGGGAATAATACATTATTGTCTGCCTAATAAGTAATTTGCTGCAGTGACACAACACACTGCAGGAAGACAAAAAAAAATCAATTCTGGGATTAAACGGGAAGCGCCTTTATATGATATTATCCTTATAGAAATAAATGTATGATAATTTCTGAGCATCACAAAATGTTTTAACTTGGGGTCTCCGCCAGAAAAACCAATACACAGATATTTGTAGCCTTGTAGCTAAGTGTGATTGGGGACACCAGTCAAGGAAGTTCATGAAAAAAATATGAAGGATAAATATGACCAAGCCTGGCGCATACCCAACATAGCCCGCTCACTTACGGCTCTTATGGCCCGAGACCATCTGGGTGGCGCACTTACTGGTCAGCCTTATACGACTTTGATGCCATTTAAGTCTTAATAAGTGGCCAGTGGAACTTTCGAACGGTCACAGGCAGATGTCAAAACATCTGGTCTTCGGAGTGTGGCGCACGGATACAAGCTCGGGCTAGTACCAAGGTGTTCTCAACCGTCCACAGAGCCAACGCTTATTGGAAGGATTAACACATCTGCCGCTGGCGCTGTGTTGGAGGACATGTGGACGTGAAAGATTGCCACCGGAATTGCCGTGGTTATACCGTGGTGTACGAAAGAAACACCGGGGCAGCTATGCTCCAGGGCTGCCGCGCAACAACCAATCCTTTCCAGTTTCATTTAACATGGAAGCGGTGAAAAGTGCCAGTTTCTTTTAATCACGCCTTCTCTGCGGATTCCGCAGAAAGGTGGACTCCATCACGAGTAGCAATACATTTAAGAGGGTTGCATTAGAGTCGTCAGTAGTGCTGATAAAAAAACATTATAGTCGAAAACTTCCTAACATATACAATGTCATTCATCCTTTTGTACCTCGACGATATTATAAAACTGTTAAAATAACGTATGAAGCTTCTGAAGTAGCTGTGCGAGCTTCCGTATATGCCGGCTAACTGCGACCTTGACAGTGCAAGGAGCTCGGGAATGTTTTGGTAACGTTTTCTGAGCACACGGAAAATGACTAATCCCGAGAGGGGGAGACCGCGAGCCTGCCATATCTGTCAATATAGAAGAGGACACGTTTAACGAAGAATATATTTTTCTTAACTTTCTCTGCGCCAGAAGAGCAAGCACCACAATAGTCAAGATGATGCGCGTGTGCAAATGTGTCCGTGGACGATTCGATTCGTGGATTTGCCAGCGCTTGCTGATAAGCTTCTATATGCAACATAATTAGTTTAAGAGTGTTCTTTTCTGCAAATTACGACTTTTGAGCTAGAGGCATGGTATGCAATTATTCATATTAGCACGCTATATATTTAGTAATCTATACTAGGCATGACGCAGTGCTTTCCCGGTTTTGCTACTGCCAGCTGGAGACGTTTATAAGAAGGAGTTTAATGCTAGCTTCCTATTATATGACAGGGAATGTAACTTCAAAGTGGGTCATGCATGGTTCCAAGGGGTCTCTCTAAATTATGACACATGTTATCCTGCAATTCTAACTTGGCATACATTAGTAGACAGCATCAATCTGGCATCTGAGTCACTGTCTGGCTACAGGGTATTCATTAAGCGGAGGAAGAAAGCGAGAGTGCTTCTCTCATCTAGTCTGCGATCGCAACGTATTCGATGTGCCTTATATTGTCTGTTCTATAGATTATTGCAGTGACGACGGCATGATCTTGCCAATACTTGTTTATAGAGAGACGAACATCATGCAAGTGAAAACTGCCGTTCTAGGCTTCCGCGTTTATTTTCGATGCTTTCTATTTCGGCTTTTATTGATTTATTGATGTGAACATCTACATAAACGACGCATTTGTTAATCAATTTTATTTACGTTTAAGCTCTCGAGTCCAGCAGGTACAATATTCTGCCATTCCTTGAAACAAGCATACCTGCATTGCAGTTTTGCAACACGTTGGATATACCAAACACCTCTACATTTCTTGTCTATTTATGAAACGTCGAAATACTCAGCTGTATCAAAAACACAGATTGCGTACACAAGGGCAACCATTTTTTCCACATGACCCGAAAATACTCTTGTTACTGAAGGGGCGCCTTTTCTACCATCTCTCGCTTCCACAGCGACAGTTGATTGCGCGCCGAACGAGCGGAAACGAACAGGAACGGAAAAAGGAAAGCAAGCGAGATTCCTGCCGGGCGCTGGCGTGTGTAAGATATCACCGCTGATTTCTAACTGGGCCAATATTACTTACAGCAGAAAAAAAATGTAGTTGGTTGCCGCCAATACCGCTTCCAGGGTTAAGCGACTGAAATGGCTTGGGATGGGGAAGAGCGAATAGAGGTGAGAAAAACTCAACTTCCGGTGGCATGTTTAGACCGTCGTTTATAGCTACTCCGCTGCTGGTGTATTTCTGTTCAGCCGCTGGATTTGACTGCGACGGTGTCATCCCAAGCGAGTAGCTCCTACGCCCACGCTTACGTGACCGCCGGTGAGATTTCCAGGGACTGCATGCTAGCGCGGCCGTGACCGACGGCACAACATAATTATTTCTGCCCTTGATAGTGTAAGGGAAACTTTGAAAGCATGGATATGCAAACACCGAGCATTTATTCTTTGCTCTTCCTCGAAAAAACTCTGTCGTTCTCAGAAAGGCGTGGTGTCAGAACTTAGTTAACCTTTGGCGGTCGGTCTCAAGTTTTTGCGAAATAGGCCTACCAAGCGCAGAGGACGGTACATTGATGAAGCGGCAGATGAGGATTTTGCATACTGCGGTGACTTCTTAGTAACACTCATATTGGCCACTAAGACACGGCGAATCGCGGACAAGGCTGTATACTTTAATCTGTTCGAACTCCTGGTTGCTGAATCGTCTTGCTAGGGCAAAGTATAGAGGGTACCCATTTTAGAGGCACAGGTTCTGGCCACGTCCTAAAGAACAAGCCGTCCTCAGGTACTGTACTTCAAAGCCTGGACTAGTTATGCTGCCTTATCGCTAAACTGAGGCCGCCTTGCCTTTCAACACTCAGAGTTTCAAGGCTCAGAGTTAAGTCCAGCCCGGGCCCTTTCTTGCAGTAATGCATGAGGAGAACTGCACACAGGGACCAAGTAGACTCCTGCTACACGTATAGAGAACTGGCTTACAAGAAAAGCCGAATCGCACGAAACCTTGAAGGAATTCGTTTTGCTTAACAGTAAAGAGAGTGATAAGGAGGCATGTTTTCCAATTCAACTTTTCGAGCAGTGATATTGTAGGTGCGCATACATATAACGTAAATGAATTCCGGACGACAATGATGTAATAAACAGCATTGCATTCCCTCAAAGTTTTAATCAGTCACAGTTTACGGCCGGCCTGTATATATATATTAAAACGTCCTCGCTACTAGTAGAAGGACACTTATTTAAAATAATATGATTTGACGGATTAACGTCACGGTCGAACTACTCGGCTTTCAATAGACGCGAAAAGCAAAATTGCTTGCATGCATCCCGAGGAGACTCATGTTGTGAGGGACGTCGTGAAAGAGGACTCCGAGTCCTCTAAACCGCTTGAGGTTCTCTCGTGTGCACTAGCACAGCGCAGTACACTGGTATCATATGCCTCTGTGCAAAAACGGCCGCCGTGACCAGGATTACACTTACTTCGGCAAATCGGTCTAGTAGTCGGGTGCCTTAAGCAGTGACTAACGAGGCGTGTTATTAGTTAATTATTAAGTAATAAACCTTAATAGTTTTCATTGGGACACCTCATGACTTTATTTCATCCATGTAGCTACTGTAGCCCCCCCCCCCCCCCCCACACACACACACACACAGACACACTACAATAGCGAATCAAAGTCAGACGTCAGTTTTCCATGTTCGGGATCAAGCCCGACCTTGGCTTGCAATTTCAGGTCCGGAAACGGTCCAGAACCGAGACATTCGCCCCTACCAGGCGCAACAACTCATGTCCTTGCGCAGTCTAGCCACAGCTCGTGCAGTGCTCTGAACGACGGCCGCTTTGAGTAGACAGAGGCCACAAATGGACATCAAGTAATTATCAGACACTATTCCAATGAGCGCACGCACGCACGCACGCACGCGCGCGCGCACACACACACACACACACACACACACACACAC
>JAJIZL010067951.1:0-11588 GCA_023969395.1 Amblyomma maculatum
GGCTTCCTTGAAGGCGCCGTTTCCGTCTTCGCCTCGCAGGACTCCGCTCTGTCGTCCGTGTACATCCCGCCGGCTTGGGACGCTGCCACGCCGCCCTTCTCTGGCCGGCCGCCCGACGAAAAAGCCCCGAGCCCTGCTTCCAACGCGCTTATCTACCCTCTGTCTCGCGCCGATAACATGCCGCCCCCGCTCCGGGCAGCTCGCTCATGCGTACTCACGCTGCCCGGGCGGACACCAACACAAACAGAAAAAAGCGCGCGCGGTTCGAAACGCTAAAAGGGGCTGTGGGGCCCCACACACCATATATAATTCTTGTCTACCGCGAGGATAGCGACGAGAATGATGCTGCAATTATTGATAATGACAATGATGACAGTATCAATGGTAATGACGCTGCGTTTAGTTGATAACGATAAGCATGCGTGATGCACTGTATGCAGTAGCATTAATCTCGCCTTCTCTAATTTCTGCAGTGTAGATTCCACGTGCCGTCAGAATTTTTTCAACACTTGGCTAAAGTTTGGAACACTATCTGTGTTAGGTATACGTCCACGCGTGCTCGACATCCGGGCCTCTAGTCTGCAGGAATTATCTCGAAGATATTATATGCAGAATTTTACATAACAATTAATCATGCCTAAAGTCGTAAATAAAAGAGTTCTCTACCAAAATTGTCAAGTATAATCGCAGGTCATCCACAACAATTAGCGAATCACGAAAAATGTATTCAGAAAAATATATTCTACATTTTCCGTAATGGGCACTTCTGTGCATTTTGTCTGGTCAGCTCAGTCTAACAATTTTAGGACAATCTATACATTAATCACAATAAACGTTATATATATATGGTGGCCCAAATTACGTATGACATATGAATATCTTCTACAGTTGAACGTAAACTGATGCCCGGGTCAGCGAAAAATTTAGTTGGGACGAAATTAGCCCAAAAACACTGTCATATTGGACTACAAGCATTAGAAATGTCTGTGTCGGTCAGAGCTGCTTCTGCTGCTTTTTTAGCGCCGCCGCAGCCTGAAATGTGCAAAGGTGGCCAGCCATCAAAGCTCGTTAGAAAATATCGACCACTAGAAACCAGTATATATACAATGTTGGGATGCCATCAAAGCTGATGGGACAATATTGACCAATTTATGTCAAGATATATGCAATGTTGACAAGCCATTCTGATTGGCAGAACATTATTGCCCAACCTATGCCATTAGGGTGCAATGCTGGCTAGCCATCACAGTCCATCGAACAATATTGAACAATATAATGCATATGTATACATTGTTGGCAGGCCGCCATGACAGGCAGGTGACAATTGACCAACATATGCCATGATTTATTTATTGCTGACAAGACAACCATAATAGCCAGACAATATTAACCTATTTATGCCATTATATGTGCAATGCCGGCCAGCCATCAGACCTCATTAGGCAATATTGACCGCTATAATCCAAGATATATACAATGTTAGGATGCCACCAAAGCTGGTGGGGTAATATTGACCAATGTATGCCAAGATATATTCAATGTTGACGAGGCAGCCATAATGACCGGACAATATTAGCCAAGCTATGCCATGATATGTGCAATGCTGGCCAGCCATCAAGGCTCATTAGACAATATCGACCACTAGAAACCAAGATATTACAATGTTAGGAAGCTGGCAAAGTTGGTTGGACATTATTGACCACTGTATGCCTAGATATATAATCAATATTGAGAAGCCGTTGTTATTGACCGGACAATATTTACTAGGTTATACCATGGTGTGGAAGATATTGGCAAACCATTGCAGCTGGTTGGCCAATAATGACCAGGCTGCCTCATTGTGTATACAATAATGGCAAACTGTTCAATATGAATGGGCATTATTGACCGCTGTTAGCCGGTTGAATGCAAATAACGGATATGGGTGAAGTTCACTGGGCAAATAATGATTATGGTATAGCGTGGCTGCACATTATTGGTAGCTCAATAACACCGTTGGGCCACTTGTGGACCAGCAATCCCCAATCAATCCCCATTATTGGGCCGATGAAATGTGCTGCCTGGGATTGTGGATGGAGCTCCAGCCTCTGCTTTTATTGATTACGGCGCCTAACTATCTGTTCTGAGCCCCTCATTTGCCGTCGCCTCAAGAAAATCTGCGCCCGCCGCCTCATCCACATTTTGCGTCGATAATGGCAGTCCTGCTGTTGTAGTTGGCACTTGTACGGCGCAGTTCCCATTGCTGGCTGCCATGCCTCAGTGTTGTTCACCGTCCTACATGAATACCCCCATCACGTTATTCTTGGGATTGACTTTTTAACATACCATTCTGCCCTCATTGACTGCTCTACCGGCCTACTTTGCTTGGACCTGCCGCTATGCTCCGAAGACCCCGCCTGCTCAGCCCAGTTCTGCCATCTTCCTCCTGATGCTGCCGTTTACATTCCTATGTCACTAATCCCACCTGTCCCAGATGGCGACTATGTTGCGTGTCCTGTTACTGACGTCATCCTGCAGCGGCACGTCACCCTTCCTTATCTAATTTTGCATATTTACCAGTCACACCAATCTCCCTGTCCTCAACTTCAGCTTCTTAACTGAAGCTCCGCCGGAAGCAATTTCACTTGCTACGCTGTCACCGTTGACAGATTGTGCCGTTTCAGCTCCGACTACAGATAATCCAACTACCATCTCTGCAGCCCATTTCATGTTCTCCACATCGCGTGCTCATCCTGTTAACAGTTTGATTGCCTGATTTCCAACCTCAATTCACCGCCGACTTAACGCAAGCTTTTTCTCACCAACAGTGACCTTTATGACTTCGGTACTAGTCCATTTGGTCAAAGTACTGTTGTAACCAATCGCATTGACATCGGTGACGCTAGTTCTATAAACAGGCGGCCTATCGTGTTTAACTTGCCGAGCGGCGCGTCGTTCAAATGGAGGTTGAGCAGATGTGGGATGACATAACCGACCCTTCCACTAGTCCATGGGCATCCCCTGTCGTTATGGCCAAAAAGGATAACGGTTAGTGATTCTGCATTGACTACAGCCATTTGAATATGATAACCAAAAAGATGTCTGTCCTCTTCCGCGTATCGACGATCAGCTTGGAAGTTTCCGTAGAGCCAGCAACTTTTAATCCATTGACCTTCGTTCCGGTCACTGGCAGATCTCTGTTTATTTTATAAAAGAGGCAGTGAAAATACAGCGCTCATCACCCCTGATGCCTCTACTAATTTAAAGTCATGACTTTTGGCCTTCGCAATACCCCAGCAATCTTCAAACGCATGATGGACTCCTTGACTGCAGTCTTAATGTGAACCATTTGTTTGTGCTATCTTGACGACGTAATTGTTTTCTTCACTGTATTTGACAGTCACCTATATCGCCTTTTTAAAGTTCTTGCGCATTTTCGTAGAGGCGGACTTCAACGAAATTCGAAGAATGCAGCTTCGGCCACCGAGAAATCAAAATCTCTGGTCACTTGGTCAATGCTGCCAGTGTTCGGACTGATCCTGACAAGATTCGCGCCATCAGAGATTTTCCGACTCCGCGTTCATTCAGCGATGTTCGAAGCTTTATTGGCTTATTTTCCTATTTTGGACGATTTGTACCGAGCTTCGCAACCCTTGCTCGTCCTCTCACTCACCTCCTGAAGAAAGACGTTTCGTTTTCTTGGGAGTTGGTACAAGTTGCAGCTTTCTCAGAGCCTATTGCTGCTCTCACTACTTCACCCGTCAGCCCATTTCAACCGACCTGCCCCCACTGATCAACGCAAGTGACAAGGCATAGGAGCTATACTCGCTCAGCCACAACATGGCCGCACAAGGGTGAGTGCTTATGCCACTCGTCTCCTATTTAGGCGCATACAAAATTATTCTATTACACAGCTAGAATGTCTGGCGCTTGTTTGGGCTATTACAAAATTTCGCCAATATTTATTTGGCCATCCCTTTACTGTTATAACAGACCATCATGCCTTGTGTTAGCTTTCCTAACTCAATGGTCCTACGGACCATTCGGGACGCTGGGGGCTATGATTGCAATATACTTTTTCCGTCATCTAGAAGTATGGCCGGCTTCACCAAGATGCAGGCTGCTTATACCGTCATCCCGTCGACTCCCCTACCCCTTCCGTTCCGACTCTAACGATAAGGGCTGTATCTTATGTCTTGGCCTTTTCTAATATTGCCGACGAATAGCGCTTGAATCCTTCGCTTCATTCACTTATCCTCCGCCTTACCTCCGACCGCCCTGATCCATTCCTCGCCTTATTTGTAATTTTGTACTCCATGGGAACAACCTATACCGACGTAATATGCGACCAGATAACGCAGCGTTTGGATCGTTGTTCCCCATCTCCGTTCCACCATTCTTGAACAGTTCCATGATGCTCCTACGGCTGGTCATCTGGGTGTCGCCCGCACATACGACTGGCTGTGCCGGTATTTCTACTAGCCGGGGCTCTACCGATCCGTCCAGCACGAAGTTGTCGCATATAATAAATAATAATAATAATTGGCTCACAGGAAGGGAAAGGCGCAGTATCTGTCAGACTTGTGTCTGTGGACACCTGACCCGCGCCGTAAGGGAAGGGAGGAAGGTGGGAGTGAAAGTAGAAAGAGAGAAAGAGGAGCCATAGTGGAGGGCTACGGAGTAATTTCGACCACCTAGGGATCTTTAACGTACGCTGACATCGCCCAGCACGCGGACGCCTCTTCGTTTCGCCACCATCGAAACGCAGCTGCCGAGGTCGGGTTCGAACCCGGGAATTCCGGCCAGTAGTCGGGCTTTTGTCGCATGTTTACGGTTACAACATCACAAGAGACCCATAAGTTTGCCTTCAGGTCACTGCAATCGATTCTCATACCGACGTACCCGTTTTCCCGTGTTAACTTCGACCTTCTTGGGCCCTTCCCGGTTTCCGCCTCGGGGAAAAAATGAATCACCGTGGTCACCGATTACGGCACGCGGTACGCTATTACCCGAGCCATCCCGACCAGCTACAAAACAGACGTCGCTGACTTCCTTCTACAAATCGTGTTTCTTCATCAGCGCCCGTCATGAAGTACTATCTGACCATGGCTACTGCTTCCTTTCATGAGGACGTGTCTGAATTCTCCATTCGCGCTCCGTTCACGAGAAATCCACCACCGCCTACCACCCCCAGACCAACGGCCTCAAGGAAAATCTAACTGTACGCTCACAGACATGCTGTTCATGTATGTGTCTGACGACCACCGAGGTTGGGACGTTTATCTACCCTTGCTGACGTTCGCCTACAACTTGTCTCTCCATTCTACCGTTGGATACTCTCCATTTTACAGGCTATTTGGCCGTCACCCGTTACTGCCCGTCGGCCCCTCACTACCCGCGGATGGCGTATCAGTTCAGTATTCTTTGTTTGTTAATGCTCGATGTCGCGAGTAGCACCTTTATCAGTTTCGTTGTAGCGCAAGATGCACCGAAATCCAGGACGTATTGCCGCGAATCCTACAAAACTGCATTTGTTGTTTTTTTAACAGCCGCCGGCATGCGGCATCATCATTGTGATTCTGGCACGGGTATCAATTCTGTATCCCGTGTTTGTTCATGCTCGTTGTCGCGATACGGCGCGTTATCATTTCCTTTGTCGCGAGACATGCGCCGAGATCTGTCTCAAAGGTTCCGATCCCTTGCGTATGTTTCCACAATGTTCCAGGGTGTACTAGTAGCAGTTTGCGACGTCATCGACGTTATCTAGATTGTTATGAGCAGCCTTTAAATTGAGGGTTGACGAGTGTGACGGGCATTTCTTTTATCGAAGATCGACGAGCACGTTTGTTGCTATCGCCGCCGCCGAGTTGCTTAGTTCTTTTGCGGGCGCAAGTCAGCCCAATAAAGAGTTAATTTCAGTACCATCAAGCCTACGTCTTTTTTTTGGTGTCAGTGGCCTTATCATCACTACGTGACATCTGGTGGAGGTACTGCCTTTGATCCCTCAAGCGAAGACCCCCGTCTTGTTCTTGTTACCCTAGAGGAACAGCCAACAGGCCACCGAGCCAGTCGCCGGCTTCAAGAACTCCAACCTGAACACGGTCTGCTGCCGGACCCCATTCGATCTCGGAAGGCATTGACGCTGACAATGGCCCAGCCTACAGCACCGCTTATTTTCGTTCAACCCCGTGAGCCCCCCCCCTGCTTCTATGGACGACCGGACGAAGATGCAGAAGACTGGATGAACCTTTTCGACCGTGTGGCAGAATTCAACGGCTGGAACGATGCCGCGAAACTCAGGCAAGTCTACTTTGTTCTTCAAGGACATGCCCGAGTTTGGCTCGAAAATCATCAGACAGCTATGAAGGATTGGGAGATTTTCAAGGAAGCGTTCTTGACTGCCTTTTCAAGCGTCGTTCGAAAGGAAAGAGCCCAGGCCCTCCTTCAGTCAAGACTTCAACTTCCTAACAAGCCTGTCCTGGCGTACGTCGAGAAGATGAAGCGCCTCTTTCGCCGCGCCGACCCTAACATGACCGAAAGTGAGAGAGTCAGATTTTTAATCTGAGGCTTTAAAGAGTCGCTTTTTGCAAGTCGTCTGAAATTCGCCAAAAACCGTGGCGGAATTTGAAACGGAAGCGTATGCCAGCGAGAAGACGTTGGACACCCGGATGCGCCACTACGAGCGACCACTTCAGCCGTACTACTCAAGCCACTACTCCTGCTCATCTGCAAACGGAGAGAACCTTCGGGACCTCATCCGGCAGATCGTGCTAGAGGAACTCCGCCGATTGATGTCATCATTGCAACAACCACAGGTGGCGAGACTCGCGGACGTCGTCCGTGAAGAAGTCCAGCAGGCGCTGAGCGTTCCTCAAGCGACGGCTGCGACTGTTCCAGCACAAGAGGCAACAGCGATGAACTACGCTGCTGCATTACGTCGCCCTGCGCCCCGACGTGATGAGTTTCCGAGCCCTCACCACTACCGTCTTGTTCCTGAAAACCGCCCTTTGGCGCCCGCCCGCGAAGCCTACCAACGACCCCCATGCCCCAGGAAGTCGACGCCTGGAGGACAGCAAACAACCGGCCATTATGCTTCCACTACGGTGAGGCAGGCCATATTCTGCGCCACTGCCCGTACCGACGAATCGGTCTCCGCGGATTTGCAGTCGACGCTCCACGACCACGCCCAGGTGGACGACCGCAAGAAATCGATAACTATCTGCGTAGCGGTGCGATTGCGCCACCAAGCCGACGGTTCAGGTCTCCATCGCCGTACAGGGCCCGCTTCGCGCCGCCAGGTCGTAACTACGATGAAAGTGTGCGCGGAAGGTCTCCAAGCCCGCGCAGGGGAAACTAAATAGAGCAACCATTGGAGGTGAGGTTGCTCAACAGCGAAAAGACGAACATCCTCCGCCGCCGAAGACCACTAACAACGACACAGCCATTTCACCGCCGCTCCACACGACGACATCGACGACAACACAACCAGAGTGCAAGCCGACACCGCCGCCCAGCGAAGTAACAGCAGTATGCCCCGGCCATGACCTGAAGAGACGACGGAGCCGAGATCGAACACCAAGGCCAACGTGCAATGCGAGGACGCGAACAAGTGACCTTGAAGTTGATGTCGACGGTCGCAGAGTCACTGTCCTAGTAGACACCGGAGCTTACTATTCAGCTGTCATTGGACCGTTAGCCTCCCATCTCAGGAAAGTTACAACCGCTTGGGATGGCCCGCTGATTGCCACCGCAGGTGGCAATTTGATTACTTCATCGGGACGATGTACTGCAAGAATAACCGTAAATGGGCATACTTACCCCCCAGCTTTGTGGTCTTGCAGCAGTGCTACCGCGACGTGATTTTAGGCATGGACTTCCTAAATAATCATAGGGCAATCATCGACCTGCGATCCACCCTCATCAAGTTCTCTGCAGACAAAGCCATTAGTGCTACGACGACTTCGACGCAACACATCGCTCTAAACGTCCTCGATGGAGAATTGACCGTGCCGCCCCAATCAAGCGTCGCAGTCTGCGTAGGTAGCGCAAACATCGAAACCGCTGAAGGGATCGTCGAAGGAAATGTCCAGTTGCTCTTAGAAAGAGATGTCGGCATCGCAAGAGGCACCGCGAAATTCCGGAGAGGTCAAGCTCAGGTGCTGGTAACAAACTTCACCGAATTATACCGGTATCTAAACAAGGGCACGATGATCGCTTCTCTCGACGAATTAGCGGACCTCAAAGATGTATTCACCCTCCACGACCAAACGCTGGAAGACAAACCAATTCCGTCAGCCCACATTTGGCATCAACCCTGCATTGACCCACAGCAGGAAAGACCAGATTCTCAGTCTTCCTCGAAGCTACGGGGAGTGCTTCTCGTCATCATCGAAGGTACGACAAACATCAGTGGCCAAGCACCCCATTATAACAGACGAACACGCCCGGCCTCTGCGCCAAAGCCCCTATCGTGTATCGCTGTGAGAACGCCAGTCCGTACGCGATAAAGTTGAGGAAATGCTGCATGATGACGTAATCCAGCTATCGAACAGCCCCTGGGCGGCACCAGTCGTTTTGGTCAAGAAAAATGACAGCACACTTCGCTTCTGCGTTGATTACCGCCGCTTGAATAGCATAACGAAGAAGGATGTCTACGCGCTTCCCCGCATCGACGACACTCTCGACCGGCTCTGCAATGCAAGGTACTTCTCATCGATGGACCTGAAAAGCGGATATTGGCAATTTGAGGTCGACGAAAGAGATCGCGAGAAGACCTCATACATCACACCGGACGGTTTTTTTGAGTTGAAGGTGATGCCATTTGGCCTCTGCTCCGCACCAGCCACATTTCAACGTATAATGGACACAGTCCTGGCAGGTTCGAAGTGGCAAATTTGCTTGGTATATTTGGACGACGGTGTTGTCTTCTCGTCAAACTGATGACCGCTTAAAACGACTGCAGACAGTGCTGGAAGCCATCAAGTCATCGGGACTAGCGCTAAAAGCAGAGAAGTGTCACTTCGCCTACGAAGAACTGCGTTTCCTAGGTTACATCGTTAGCAAGGATGGTATTCGCCCAGACCAGGAGAAAACTGCTGCAATCGCACAATTCCCAGTGCCTGCCGATAAGAAAGCTGTACGCCGATTCTTTGGGCTGTGCGCTTATTATCGACGATTTGGCAGAAACTTTTCGCGTATCGCCGAACCGTTGACGCAGCTTACAAAGGTTGACGTACCTTTTAAATGGGAAGCGCTGCAAGGAGAAACTCGACGAACTTAAGCGCCGCGTGCAGTGCCCTTATGCACTTGGCCCCTATGATTAAAACACCGAGAACGAAATTCACACCGACGCCAGCAATGTGGGTCTAGGAGCCGTTCTCGTCCAGAAGAGTGCCGGACAGGAGAAAGTAGTTGCCTACGCTAGCAGGTCCCTCACAAAAGCTGAAGTCAATTACTCGACGACCGAGAAGTGGCTTGCGATCATCTTGGTCACTTCTATGTTTCGTTCATACCTATACGGCCGACCATTCAAGCTGGTAAGCGGCCAACACGCGCTCTGCTGGCTGGCTAATTTGAAAAATCCCTCCGGCTGCCTTGCCAGATGGAGCCTACGACTTCAATAATTTGACTTGACTGCAGTCTGTAAGTCTGGCCGGAAGCACTCCGACGGAGATTGCTTATGCCACGCTCTCGTCGACGCTCCCTCGAAGGATGATGACGACGACGCCTTTTCGGGACCTGTGATCGCAAGCAGTTTTGCAGAACAGCGATCAGACCCTGAGCTGAAAGCGATAGCCGATTACTTGGAAGGAAATACCGCTTCCCCTCCTGGTGTGCTCAGGAGACATTTATCATCGTTCGCGTTAAGAAATGGCCTCCCAGTGAAGGAGAACTTCGCACCCAACAAGACCGCACAGCTTTTCGTTGTGCCTAAAATCCTCCGGCAGGAAATGCTGCAGGCGTTGCACAATGAGCCCACAGCAGACCATCTCGGATTTGCGCGCACGTTGCATCGAATCCAGGAGAAGTACTACTGGCCTCGACTGCCTGCCGAAGTTGCCCACTACGTGAAGACGTGTCATGATTGTCAACGATGCAAGACGCTGCTGATCAGACCAGCAGGACTATGAAACACAATTCCGCCCCCAATCCTGCCCTTTCAACAAATTGAAATGGATCTCCACGGCCCCTTTCCATCTTCGTCTATGGGTAACAAGTGGATCATCGTGGCCACTGACTACCTTACCCATTACGCCGAAGCAAGAGCACTACCAAATGGTACCGCGGCAAAAGTAGCCAAATTGTTTGTCGAACAAATGTTCTTGCGACACAGCGCCCCAGAAGTGCTCATCACGGACAGGGGAACGGCGTTTACGGCAGAGTTGACACAAGCCATCCTGGAATACAGTCACACAAGCCATCGACGAACTGCGTAGCATACCCAGACCAATGGCCTTACCGAACGCCTGAACAAAACGATCGCGGACATGATCGCTATGTACTACGTCAACGCTGAACAGAAGACCTGGGACGCCATCTTGCCGTACGTGATCTTCGGGTATAACATGGCTGTCCAGGAGACGACCAGAGCGACCCCGTTCAAGCTTGTGTACGGCAGGGAGCCCACGACGACGCTCGACGCAATGCTACCGCACGTAACAACCGAGGACAACCTTGACGTCGTCGCCTACCTGCAGCTTGCAGAGGAAGCCCGACGACTGGCACGGCTGCGTATTAAAGACCGAGAGCGCACCGACAGCCGACGATACAACTTACGACGACGCCACGTAGAGTACGATCCAGGAGACCAAGTGTGGGTTTGGACACAAATTCGCCGTCGCGGACTAAGTGAAAAGTTGTTGCGTCGATACTTTGGGCCGTGCAAAATCATTCGCCGCGGTGGACAACATGACTATGAAGTTATTCGTGACGGAACGTCAGCATCACAACGGCGACGCGCACGCCCAGAAATTGTACATGTACGACTGAAGCCATATTATTCGCGTTAAAGAATCTGTGGTGTTTAAACTTTGCAGCGTTTATGGTTAAGTTGCCTTGTTTTGGAACATCGAGGCGATGTTTTTTTTAAGGTGGGAGTAATGCCGCGAAACCTTCAAAACTGTATTTGTTGTTTTTTAACAGCCGCCGGCATACGGCCTTATCACTCTGATTCTGGACCCCGTATCAGTTCCGTAATCTTTGTTTGTTAATGCTGGATGTCGCCAGTCCACCTTTGTCAGTTCCCTTGTAACGCAAGATGCACCGAGATCTGTCCCAAAGATTCCGGCCACTCCTGTGTCTTTCTACAATGTCCCAGCCTGTGCTGGTAGCTGTTTGCGACGTTATCTAGATTGTTCTGTGCAGCCTTTAAATTGAGCGTTGACGAGTGTGACGTGAATTTTTTTGTTCGACGATCGACGAGCACGTTTGTTGCTATCGCAGCCACCGAGTGGCTCAGTCCTTTTGCGGGCGCAAGTCAGCCCAATAAAGAGTTAATTTCAGTACCATCAAGCCTGTGCCTTTTTTGGTGTCAACGGCCTTGTCATCCCTACGTGGCAATATATATATATATATATGCGTGTGCGTGTGCGTGTGCGTGTGCGTGTGTG
>JAJIZL010067957.1:0-21576 GCA_023969395.1 Amblyomma maculatum
CATACATACATACATACATACATACATACATACATACATACATACATCCCGGCCTCGGCGGCAGCTTTTCGGTGGAGGCGAAAAGCAAGGCGCCCGTGTGCTGTGCGATGTCAGTGCACGTTAAAGAACCCCAGGTGGCCGAATTTCCGGAGTCCTCCACTACGGCGTCTCTCATAGCCTGAGTTGCTTTGGGACGTTAAACCCCACAAACCAACATACATACATACATACATACATACATACATACATACATACATACATACATACATACATACATACATACATACATACATACATGCATGCATGCATGCATGCATGCATACATACATAATTAATGCACAGCAAGCACATTTTATTGTAGTTGATGTACATCAGCACGCAGATACCTTTTTAAATATATCAACGAGCTTCAGATGCGCACCCATATACTTCTCAGCCAGGAGATTTCAAGAAGAAGAGAAAGAAAACAAAAAAAAAAGCATAAATCTTTTTAAACCCAAACCAAAACGACGTAGCTTTAGTAAAAACCTCTGGAACGAATTAACACATGCGTGCACGGAGTGCTGCAGGTTATAAATCATCAAGCACACAAGCCAGATCCTTGAAATTTTTCGTATTGTTTTTTTTTTTTTTTTTCCAGTAATGTTAGTGCAACGCTGCGGCCGCGGATCAACTCAACTTGAGCCGGCCGGCACACGCCACGCAACCAGTTGTTAGCACCATTCTGATTTTCACTTCAACCATTTTTTAAATAAAGAGATGCTGGCAATATGACATAACCACTTACTACGAATCTAACTGCCGCCGTGCGACTCGGCTGGCCCTCGCAGTGGCGAGTCGTATGCACGAAGAGCGACCAACCCATTTAAAAACCGTTCAATGATTGAGTGGCATCTGCAACGCTGCTTTCTGCCATTTCAGACATTTTCACAAAAGCACGCAGCGCGTTGCCATTCCGGTAGAGGTGAGGGACCTTGGCAACTATGCCAAGGCAAACCAGCCGATGACGTCACTGCCGATGATACACATACCAAGAAGGTACTGCGGTTTTGGTTCTGCGTTTTCGGATTCGGATATGCGTTTTTCGCTTTTGTTTTGTTTTAAAATGATCGTGTCATTGTTTTGGAAATCTCGCATAGTCTCAGAAATACGAAAGAGCTGTTAACTCGAAATGGTTGAAAAATCTTTTCAGCCTTTCGACTCCCCACCTAATGAAGAACTTGGTGTAGGCGTTGTGAGGGAATATTTTGATCGTGCTTCTTAATTACAAGTGGTAGTTGGCAGGTGGTGGTGGTGATGACAAACGTTTAATGATTTAAAAGGGGTGGAGGTATGCATGAGCCGGATCTTCGAAGATCCGGCCCTTACAGATACTATAGGTGGGGTACCTAGTACGGGACCACAGTGGCGTCGGCCGCTACCCGGAAGCGCTCGACCAAGGCCTTTTGGGCCTGCAGGTCATAGCAGCTTAGCAAGGTCGCCTCCCAGGCCTCCCGAGTAGGGTTATGGTGAGGAGGAATAGCTGGGTTGGACGGGCAAGCCCACACCATGTGGTAGATGTCCGAAGACTTCTCCACACAGTGCGGACAACTGCCCGTGAAGGAAGGATTAAAATGTTTCAGTGCTGCCGGGCACAGCAGAGTGTTAGATAGACCTTTACTCGGGCGAGGCTAAAGGCTATGGCAAGACTGATAATAAAAAAACAATGTCTTTAAAAGAATACGCGGGTTCGAATTCGAGATCCTGATCTAGGGGGTCGAATCGGAAAACCTGGAAAGAAAGCGCGCGGGCGGCGGCGTCGGCTGCCTCATTCCCCTCGAGACCCATATGAGCAGGAGCCCATACTATTTTCCGGTAAGCGGGGTCCCCGGTATAGGTGCAATTTTGAAGTAGTCGGTAGGCTAAGTATGGCGCCTAGCCTTGCTCGACGTACCGACAGGCTCCTCGCGAGTCGGAGATAATTATTTTGGAATCAGTGTGGGTAGCTGCCAGCGGGTGCGGCTGGGTACACGCATTGGTCGGCGGGTTGTATGACGCCATGAGAGCACGAGTCAGGGGCAAGTCAGTAGGCTCTGTCAGGCCGAGGTAGCTAATTTGATATGGGAGAGAGATCGGGACCAAATCCGGCACCCTTGGATTTCAAGTCAGACAGGTTACCCCTAGGCCAAGAAGGAACTTTACTGCTTCAAGAGATACATAAGGCGAGCCGCTGGTGCGAACCACAAACTCTGTAGCGTTGTACTCTCTCTTTGAGGTGGTGTTCAAGTGCTTTCCAGATTTTTGCTTACAGAAAGTATTCAAAGACTTGGATCAGGAACAGTTAGGGATAAGAGTTGGCGGAGAAAAGATTTTTAACCTGCAGTTCGTTCCTCACATTGCCTTGCTAAGCAGGTCAGGCGACGAGTTTCTGGGCAGGATTAAGGACCTACAGGCGCAGCAAAATGTTGTGTCAAAATTTAGTATACAGAAGCCGAAAGTAAAGCTAAACAATCTCGGAAAGGTAAAGAAAGTTACAATAGGTAGCGGTGCGCTAGAAGTGATAGGTCAATACGTCTACTTTGGTCGGGTAGTGGCCGCAAATAATGACCATTCATGAAAGTGAAATAACTAGAAAAATGGCAGTTGTTATTGCTGTTAAACGGATTATAGCGCGGAAGCATGGGAAGCTGTAGTTTCAGCTGTACATGTGGCGTCATCTGGTAGCCACAGCGTCAAACGGCGGTTATTTAACCGTGGCCTCCGCAATCAGCTCGGGTGCAACGGTACGCTTGATCGCGTGAGCTATGGTTTTTTTTTAGCCATCCGAGAGCCGCCATGTGAAATGGCGGATTTTGTAGCGAGAGCTACATTAGCCACAGTCTCTCCGTTTCGCCGTGTCTGTCCGAAGAGCGAAGAAAGAAAGAAAGAAAGAAAGAAAGAAAGAAAGAAAGAAAGAAAGAAAGAAAGAAAGAAGGAAAGAAAAAGTCTTGGGAGGCGGTAGCTGGCAGCTGACATGGCCGAACACTAACTGGACGTAGGGTTTCCTGACATTGCGTTTGGCAGGAGCTGTCAACTCGTGCCTCTGCTACCATATGGGAGGGCGATATCACAGTAAGCCTGCCAAGACCCTTGCATTCACGTTATCCCTAGGCCCCACAGGCACGTTCATACGGCTCAGCCAAAGAGGAGCTTTATATGTTGGCTGGTAGCTTACGCTGTTGAGTCATCGCGAAGGTGAAAGTGAAAACAAAAATAAATAGGTGCCGTAGTGGAGGGCTTCGAACCACCGCGCGATTGAGGCTTTCGTCTCATCGCTATTTAGTGGTCAGAAGTGCCCCCTATGACTTAAATAAAGCTGAAACCATACAGAAAACTACTATAGGCAAAAGCCATGTCTTCCCTTTCAAGCCGAACCTAAGCGTAGCCATGCAAATAGCTCTCGCGCAACTCCAGGTTTAAGCTCAAAACCACAGCTAATTTTTTAACCTTATTGAAACCTGGTTATGACGAGCGAAACATGAGAGAAAGGAAAATTCCGAAGAAAAAAAAAGAAAAAAAAAAAAAAACTGAAGGAAGGAATAGTTTTTTATTCTTCCATGGAGCGGCGAAAGCACCCGCCGCGTCGTCTCACTGGTTAGGACGCTCAGCTGTTGAATCTGAGTGCCCGATTTCTCTCTCTCTCTCTTTTTAGTGTAGAAGCACTGTACGATGTCGTGGTCAGACATTGTTCAATCATAGGCTCCATCACTCTGTCTGTCGGCTGACGAAATTGAATGAACCGTCGATGAATTACCCGCGTAAGGCCACGTCGCCCATGCCGGAGCATAGTGAATGGCACGCTCGGAGTAAAGAAACAGTCATCCTAAACATAATTTAGGGTCATTACAAAAGGAGAGAGCTCAAAGAGGCGACCATGCTTTATTCATACAAGTGATTTTGGGAAGAAATAACATATACTCAAAACCACTTCAGTCATAAATGAAAGAGGAGAGAGAGGAGAAGGAAGATGAGGAGGAAAGGCAGGGAGGTTAACCAGTAAAAGCAACCGGTTTGCTACCCTGCACTGGGGGAAGGGGATGAGTGGATATAAAAGTTGCGAGAGAGGGATAGTTGAAGTTAATAGAGTCACATAACAGACACGCCACATCACATTACGTCATAAATGAAACTCAATCAAAACAACTCTATATAAGTATTCCACCTGTAACAATTGGCGGTGCGCTCCGAAAAGCATCACATTACATCATAAATGAAACTCAATCAAAACAACTCTATATAAGTCTTCCACCCGTAACAATTGGCGGTGCGCTCCGAAAAGCTTCCGGCTGATACGCTGGGAGGCTGTGGAATATACAAGACCGTGAACTTTTCCGACGTCTGGAACACTGCTCCAAAGTGGAGTAAATTCGTAATAGAAGAGCAATTACCCATTGAACCACCCGAGCGCAGCCATACAGCCACAAAAGAAAGCTGCACAGCTTTCTCAGAAACGTCGTAGTCGAAGAAAAATTTGTCCTGATCCGGGATTCCAATCCAGGACCACCGCCTTTCGGAGCAGCCGCGTTTCCAGCTGAGCTTGCCAGGAAGGCTATAGCAAAAGAGATATATGCTAGAGCCTCGGGAAACTAATTTTTAAAACCAGGCGAGGACGGCGATTGATCTTTTCCTTTGTAGCTGCATGGCAGCCCTTGGATAGATGCTAATGAATAATCACTTCCTCATTGCCATGAGCTGTGTGCTTGCGGCACTCATAATGACCTTTGCCTTGCATCCAACGCTTAGATTTCGTACAAATCACGCACTCGGTTAAGTTTTCGGTCAGTGGAATACTCTCTATATATGTGCCCATAGACGTCTAAAGACATCATAGGCTGCACGAGTTTCGCCTCTAAAACACAAAAATGATGAGGCGCACTCAGGCGTCCCATGTCTTTGGTGCAGACTGGCTGAAATATTTCTTTCGAACGGCTGTAACTTTTTGAATCATCTATGCGAAGCACAATCGCTAACAAGTGTCACAAAGGTTTTTAAATTTTTTTCACTCTACGTGCTGAGGCAGCACTGTCCCGATACAGATTAGGAGGTCTCGATACAGCCTTGAGCTCTGGGACCTCCTTCTGTATTATTTATGTAATACCTGTTTTCATGAATAAACAAACTTTCTTCTTTCTTCTTTCATGCAAGCTGTGCTCATTATTTTGAGTCTATTTAGGGTCAGCAGAATGACACGACCACAAGATGTGTTGCTCTAGGTGGCCTTCAGCAGTGGTGTGCGCTGCGCTGGTTGCCAAAAGCCTAGAGAGCCAACACGGCAAGGACTCCACAGCTCGCACTCAGTGTTCTAGAGAAGTTTACACATATAGACAGTGCGCGCCTGGGGCACTTATGTCGCTTTGAGGCTCTGAACAGGGCTCTGAACAGGGCTCTGAACAGGGCTCTGCTTCACGACGTCTACTGCCGCGTATAGGTGATGATTCCGTTTAGGAAACAAGCGTCCTCGGATTGTTGCCGGACACGAGTCAGGCTACAAGAGACAGTTCTCGCAGGCGGGCGAATGTCGACTTCTTAGCGGACGACGGTGACCTCGCGGACGGTGCAGGCGGCGACGCGAGTCACCATTGGCTGTGCCACCGCCACCGTGAAGATTTGGGCCGGCGGTCGTTCAACAATGACGGTGGTTGGCTGGCGTAGGTTGTTCATAAGGCAGACATCATGGAAAAGAAAAAAAGAAATAAAAATTGCAGATACACGCTTGAAATTTCGACAACTATTTTTTTTTTCGGGAATGCGCTGCAGCCGATTTCTCACGGTTGCTCCAAGTGTTTTTTGAAAGCTCAGATTAGATAGCTTTAGAATGGAGGAGGGGAGCGGGAGAATGCAGGGGTCCTCTCTTACCCCCCCTCTCCCGCCTTCCCCAAAATATAAATTTAAGGAAATGCGCATGCACCCACACAACTTAAGACACGCCTTTGGATTTATTAACGTTAGCGGCGATCCATTTTTTTTCTCTCGCATGATATCTTGCGCAAAAGAATGGCGTACGGTTCTTTTGCTCTGTGTGAATATTCCTGGACCTCGAAGTGGACTGCTAAGCTTAGCGAGCTCACATCGTTTGATTGCAATGGGGACAAGAAGTCAGAAAGCACGGGAGGTTCTTGTGGAGTTTCACGGCTGTGTAGTTGTAGTTCAGTAGTACGAAACAATCGCCTTTTGTTAATAAAAAACTAATATTTCATAAACTACGACTTGATTAAGAGAAAAATAAAAGTTTTTTTTCTTCATTCAACATTTTTTAGATCTTAAGTTTTGAACCGATGTGGCCATGAGAACAATCTCGCCTCCCACGACCATGTGAGTGTGCGATCAAGAACAGCAGCCGCCCTTCAAGCACAATGGGGAAATTGCTCAGAAGCAGTAGCTGCAGCAGCCCACATGCTCGTCAACTTCATCGCACAGGGCGATTCGCAGGTTTTAGAGAAGTGTACCCCATGTATACTAATCATTTGAGCTCTGCTTTTTTGCTACTGTGAAATTGTTTCTCTACGATAATAACAGTTTGAGGTAAAGGAAATAATTATGTTAATTTATATATTATGTGAAGAGGAAGAAGTGGGGAACATTTCAGGCAGTGACACTGCTACCACTGGCCGTGTTTTACCTGACTGTCTACGGGCTGTGTTCGCTGCTGATCATCCCAGTCCGAGTACCTTTAAATAAACCCCCATCCTATAATTATAGAATAATTATCTTGGTTTGCCGCAATGGAGCTGTAATTGACGAACGCAATCCTGGCTCCGCTGCATAGGAAAAGCTATCTTTTTCTTAAAGCTCTCTATAATGAAAGAATAAATAACATACTATATTAAGAATAAAGCTGTCTATAAAAAACTCCAAACTCCCGCGGCGCCATGCGGCAAGCGTTAGTAGCTTCTTTATCATTCTATTGTTTGAGGCTTACCTTGATAGCTCCAATATCCTTTTTAGGCGTATAGATAGAAGGTTAACCTTTTATAGGCTCGTTTTTAATGAGTTTGGCGGTCTTTATTGCTATAAAGTCACCGTTATCGTTCTGTCGAGGAGCTGGATGTTTATCTAGCGAAAGTAACAACTGACTGATTGACACACATCCTTTATTACAGCCCCTTATGTGCACACTGCTCTTATATCTATGCGGCCTTGTGACCTCCAATGTTATCACTGCGTCCGATGACGTGCTGTTTCGGTCCCCGTCGACTGCCGGAAAGCTCGACAGAATCAATAGGGACTATTCCCAGTTGTTGGTCAAGTAATGTGAAATAAAATGAGCGTGCATGCATATAATCAATAGACAATTTTAATAACCAGCATTATTGTTTCTTACCCGTCGTGTACGGAATGTGTGTACACAATTTGTCCACAGTGGCTGTGTAGAGCTTATGCAAATATAATTGCGCTGGAATAATTGTAGTTCTCAATTGTAATCTGTTAATTAGAATAATTGGGATTATATTTTATGTTAATTGCATTCTAAATTTATTCAATTTATTTTTTAATTGTGAATATACCTTTTGCTACATCATTAAATCATATATTGTTCGATTGCTTATGTAAAGTATACTTGCGCTAGACTAACTGTAGGACTTATTTAGTTGTCGTTAATTAGTTATCTACGTTTAAAATTTCACTTCGTGCTACAGCATGAAATCCTATGTCGTTGGATAGCTTATGAGGAATATAATTGCACCTCTTTATTGATTTTCTTAATTAGTTAACCTGTGATTAAATGCGAACGTTATGCTAGAACATCAAGTAATATACGTATGCTTGGACAACTTGTAGCGAGTACGATTGCCCTGCAATAATTTTCACTACACTAATTGCACTACACATGCTGCCAGGCAAGTTGATGTTGCATTGCACTGTAAACAGAGAGTGCGGGAACTTGGAGATGGATGGAAGCGTGGTCAAATGTCGACGTGCGCACCGTGTACGCCTTCTTCACACCGCGCACTGCCATTTTTCAGAATTTTTCGGAAAGTAACGCGCCCGGTCCGCACGGAAAGGTTCTTTGAGCGCGTGATTTAGTCGTCCATTGACTGAGTGTGCATAGTTTGGCACAAATTCTCCGAGCTTTGATGAGATCTTCAGTGCGAACATTACAATGCTACCGCAAAATAAGCTCTTGTAAGTAAGTAAAAAAAAAAGTGTAAAAGAACGGAATCCACGAATGAGTTTGCTTAAGACTTGAAACCTTCTTTGCTCACCTTGCCGCAAAGTGTTTTCAACGCAGCCAAAATCACTGTCTGCATACTAGTTTAGAGCCGGAAGTTAAGAGGTTATATCAAAGACGCCTAGGGTCAGCGTATCTAACTCGGGATGCAAGGGTCATGGAAGGCTGCATTTGCATCTCATCATCCCATCTTAAAGGCTAAGCACAATTTGTGGACGCCCGCCAACTCGGCCAGCCATGTCACGTGATGTCGTGACGTCACACAACTTGATAGCCAGTCAGCGCATAGCGATGTCATCTGCCATCTGCCATCGGTCAGAGTCCCGCACGTGATTTTTCGCTTGCAGTGATGAGAATACCGACGCCAGTATTGGTGGAGAACGGGGCCTTTAAGGCTTCCATGTTAATACTGAGTTGTTAAATAGAAATCACAGCTCGTTTCAGAACCTAACAGGTACATTAAAGATGCTCGTGAACGCGGTGCTCTCGAGAGCGTGTCCTTTCAGGTCTCGTGATCCAGACGGATAATGACACAGGGTGTAATAGGGGAGCAAACAACGTAAAAACACCCAGCGGTGCCAAATCCCTATTCGCACCCATGTAGAGTGAGCAAGCTGGAAGTTTAAAGGCTAATCCTTCTTCCGCGAGGTTTGAAACGCCTTTTGTATCGCGTGATCTGAGCCCCAGCGTCGCGATCCAGTACTGATGTAAAGTAATTGAGCGCATGACTATTTCATTTTTTTTGTTAATTTTATTTACTAATAATATGACATATACAGATGAAAGTGGCTGCATGTATACGTTAAAAAAACTAACTAGACAATGACCTATAGGCATACATAGTCGGCATGAGACAGCGGCCTGGCGGCAGCGACAGCTGCTCTGACATGCATATAAAAGTTTTCTTTCTCATCGCACTGGGAGCAGGCTGGGAAATAAACTTACCCTTCGGCAACAGCAACGCAGGAGGTAGCTCTTCAAAATGTAGTACAGGATGGAGCCCAATATGCAGACAGGAATGAGGATTATGAAAACGTAGAAGAATTCCATTTGCGTCTCTGCAACCGCCGGCTGGACCGGTGCTCGTGAACTGGAGCGGCCGATGAGCGTCAGATATATTCAGTCTCTCATCTGAGTTCTCTCCACTGTAGCGCCAGCCAAGCCTAGAGGGTGGAAACACTGTCATTAGAGAGGTTTCGTGAGACGTGCCCTCAATATAAAAAATAACCATGAAACGAAGGTATCCCTCGCGTGGATAGTGGAGCCTTCAAGGCACCCTTATAGACCACGGGGCCTCGAATGAACAGACTGGTGTTCTTTTTACCTTACACAAATTTAGAGCTCGAGGGTTAATATAATAGATACGCTGAATGCTTAAGAATCAAACACAGTTGCTTTGTTTCCTCTGGCAAAGACTGGGTCAAGTATCGGCTTCAAATGTATGTGAATAGAAATACCGACCGACCGATCGATTATTGGGTCACTCGATCGATGATCCAGTCTATTAATCAGTCATTGCATCAATCGATTAATAAATTGGCTTATCTATGTATCAGTGGATCAGTCAACCGAATTAATGATTAAACTAATTTATCAACGAATTGATCAATCAGTCAATCAATAGATAACTCAATTGATGAATCAATTGATCATCTATTAACCTGTTTATCAGGCTATCATGTCAGTCCTTCAGTCGGTCGATGGCTCAGTCGAAGAGTCCATCTTTATTAGATGCACGCAATATCAAACATGTGCCATAGGTTCATTGTATAGCAGTACATATGGGAAAATAGATAAGAAGCCTTTCCAAAAGCGAACACATCTGACAGCAAAAATGGGCACGCGGAAGCCACATATATTTCCATGAAATGGGTATGAAGCTTCATGGAAGCACGTAATTCAGTGACGATAAAACACAGAGCAATAATAACAAGACACGTATTTGCAGTGAAAGGATACGACGAGACTCCAGACAACAAAGCAAATTAAGTGAGAAGTTCGCCGTAAAAAAAAAAAAAAAGCAAAAAGCATAGGCGTGCACTCACAGTCCTGTCTACCCATCAACGACCCCATAATAACATGGTTCCAAGTTAAATTCTAAGGGCAATCAATGAGCTTAAAAATTGGAAACCACCTGCTGAAACGTTTATCTTCATTTTTATGAACCCTATTCATATCAGCGTTGCCTTTTCAGCTACCTCATTCCTGTCTATTTGACTCCTATCTTAAGCCCGCCACTGGACTGAAAGAGCTTTATAGTACCTGCCTACATACATATAACTGGAGTACATATTATCGCCAATGCAAATGCTGCCGTACCTGGATGGCGCTGAGAACTACAAGCCCACAACCCAAAGTAGAACTCAAATAGGAATACGAGTCTTACAGATACGAGTCCAATTCATAATATGAATGAATGCAACAACCCCATTTTCCATTGACACTCAGTGAACAACGGGGAAACTGGTGGACAGAAGATTATTTTTCGGCTTGTTTTCTTTTGACAAACGCCACTCCTTACCTGTAGCAGTCGCTATAGGCTAACCTTTAGGCTTTTCTCATGGCAGGCATCCCAGAACGCGACGCAGCTAGTGCGCTAATTTAAGGAAGCTCTTCTGACCCCTTGACGCAATACCTGAGCCAAGTACTGAGCTCATTGCTGAGCTCATCCGCCGCTCAAAAAAGCACTGAAGTTCAGACTTAACCATGGCTATTTTATAGCATGCAAGACTCACCTCCCGTGTCTTTCTCCAGAAACGTATTCTATTCTTTCAGCACCCGGAGCTGTATACAGAGAGAACTGCGACGAGTTAGCGCAACCACTCGACGCGGAGACTCCCGCCCCAGCAATATCGGCGTAACGAGCTGAGATATCGGGCCGCGGCATTCGCATTAGGACGCCTTCGCAGGAAGCTTGCCGATAAAAGCTGCTGCGGAACTGAGCAGAGCTGGCATGAGTTCCTCATTGCGAGCCTGTGTCCGGAAGACTGTCTGTGCCTGTTTATTTATTTTCTTGCTCGAAAATATTAAAGCAGTGCATCAAGACAGCGATTGACGTCATTGTTTGACTAAATGGTCATAATACAATTTTTTTTTTCTTCTGTACTATGCTTTTAGCGAATTTGGTACTGTTGCCGTGTGGAAACAAGTGTAATAATATTGAGCTCAAGAGTGCTTAAATAATGAAACAATTAACTGAGTATACAATTAGCCGATTTCGTCATTTTCCCAGAGCATGCTTATTACAGCTTGAGCGGCGACCATGATGCCTATAGACTCCTCTGCTTTACCTGTACTTTTAAGTAACGCGGGGGAAACTTATTCACGTGGCCCAATTGTGTGTTTTAAAGGGGGTTGGTTTTTTTTATGATGTTGTTTTTGCGCACTCCGCAATTACACTTCGAAAACATTGCACGTTAGAAAAGGTTGTTATGATTTCTAGAAATTTGAGTTCCATCCAGTGAGTTGACATGAAAAGGCGCCAGGCTAGTAGAAATAACTCTTATAAGGAATTTATTTATAATATTAAATTATCTAATCTTAGTCGACAAACGAACTGCATCGCATACTCCCGATGCACATCAGTGCATTAGCGCTAATTAGGTCCTTTCTTGGTGGCGCTTCTGCGAAATTGGAGGCGAAATTAACCTTTTTCTTTCTTGAAGTTCAAAATGGCGATCATGATCATACCCTGATTCGGGATCTTGGGTTCTTTTTGTACTGTTGCTTATACTGACTTGAGTTGATGCTGACAAGTATGCGTGGTCAGCCTGCGAAATTTCGGTCGGCAACCGCTCTATTTTTATTTTCAAATGCAAAGGTTCAGTAGCAGAGGAAACAGACTGATTTATAATGCTTGTCTTAGGTTATGTAAACCCCAGAGAGTGGTTCCCTTAGTCCAGGGTCAAATTAATTGCCATGTGCAATCCATTTTGCCCAGTCAAACAGTTTTCGCTGGTCGTCTAGCTTTGCTGAGGAAAGAGCGGCATCTCATTGAGAGAGGAGGAGGAAGAAGATGAGGAGGAAAGGCAGGGAGGTTAACCGGTAAAGGAACTGGTTTGCTATCCTGCACTGGGGGAGAGGGGTAGATGGGTATAAAAGTTGTGGGTGAGAGAGGGATGGGTGATGACAGTACAGTTACATCACAGACATGTCACGTCACATATCACGCAACATAAAAAATCATAGCCTTTCGATCAGTCCTGTGCTTGGAAAAGGTTGGGCTTACGAGCTGGGCAAAGGATTTGGGCATTCCACCCTCATGGAGTGATGAACGTTTAGAGTCCTCTGCTGGAGAGGAATCGCTGTAGGTACTTGGTAAAGAGGAAGGCGTGCTTTAGCGTGAGTATGGATAGATGGCAGGGAGACGAGTTCTTAGGCAAATGTTAAAGAACTTCAGTTTACTAATTTCTCTATCACTGATCAAGGCTAGACATTTGAACGCTTACTTCAAATAATTAAAACGAGCGCATGTATAACATAACACCCGCTTTCATGAAAAATAGGCGCAAAAACATCGTGGTACTTCCTTGCTCATAATCATAAATCTTGGCCAAACTTACATTCCCAATGTTATTACTAATCTTACAACTGTCTTTCTGATTTGGCCAAGTACAAGCCCGCACCATTTCAAGAAAGCCATAGAGACATTGTTTTATTAACACCAGGTTGTTTGCCCACCCCTCATGTAAAGCCCTCACCCAAGGGCCCTTGAGGTATCCGAAATAAAAATAAAAGAATTACATTTTAGTAAGTCGTGATACTGCTCAACGCAACGTGAAATAGCGCGTGCGCTGACCAATGGTATTCCCGGAATCCGGCCTGAGGCAAGCTGCTCCCACCTCCGGCTCACACTTCCCTCGTATTCTCACCTCGATAGGGGCTTCCTGTATTTCAGAGGCGTTTAATAAAAGGATCAGTTGCCACACTCTTGTTATCTAGTGCTGTCGAGAGTGAAGGGAATCACCAGATGACAAAGACACCGCTGATTAAACCTGTCGCTGACGGCACAACCTGCTCTCTGCTTCTGCTGCAGCTTTTGAAACTTTTGCTCCAGTTTCCCAGGTGACAGCAGATGCTCTGAAGGCGAAACGAACAATCGGCCCTGTATTGGAGCACACTATAGCAATCGCTGGAGAAAGATTTGATGTTGGGAAAGGTTGAGGGTCGCCGGAGAAGGGGTAGGCAGCGAACGCGATGGTTAGATGGCATCCTCGAGGCACTGCAGATGAAGTTATGTGATGTTAAAAAGATAGTGAGAGACCGGAAAGCGTGGCGTGACATGGTCCATAGGGTCACGAAGAGTCGGACACGACTGAACGACTGAACTGAACTGAATAGCAATCCCCACCCTTAAATGTCAGTCTTGAACATAGTGAAATAAACGCGCCCTGGCCATCATCAAGTAAAGAAAACGGCATTCGCGTCAAATTGACTGCGCGATACACTGTACCGCGACAGCTGGCATAATGATTTTCAAAATCCATGCTATAAGCATGGGGTTCGGCGAATATGAGTCGCAAAACAGATACTGCCAGCCGCACTCTGCGAACAGTTCTCGGTCAGGTGTTTGGAATGGCGTTCTTCCACTTTTGTTATTTACCCTCGGAGAAGCCTTCGGCCTACTCCTCGCGAATAATGCTGTCGCCAGCTGGCGAGAATTTCCACTCCCGGAGTCAAACTCGCGTCGTTTTGAGATGAATTATGGCCCCTATGCTGGCTCTATACAGGGCAAGAAGTTGAAAACACAACACCGCTATTCGGCCGATTGGTCGCGTTTCCTGGGAAATGAAGGCAAAAAAAAAGAGGACGCTTAAAGGTACGATATTTCAGGATTTCCAGCAGATGAGACCTTTGAGGTTTATCTTGATGAGCGCATTGTAGACAACGAGAAAACCGCGAACATATCCAGCGAAGGAATGCTCTCAAGGCCTTTACAAAAAAGTCTTTAAGCGCTCCTGGCTCTGTAGACTTCAGGACTTGTAGTTTAAGAAAACTTGTTCCTGGGTGAGTTGGCTACATTCCATTCTCAATATTTAAAGGCGCGCATAACACGTGGCAAACACAGTTCCGTCGTCTTCACTGTGTTTGTCCCGTGTTATTCGCGTCATATCCAGGACTTATATTTATATTTCGTCCACGGTCTCACCAAATGTATTTATTTTTCCAGTTTCATCAGGGCATTTGCCTCACAGTAAGGCACCAGAAGCACGACAGAAGTGCTAAAGGTTTGAGGCGTGGTTCTGAAAAGATTGATACAGTGCCACAGACAAATCTCGGAAACTGTTTATTGAGCAAGACGCGCACTGAATTGAACTAATCAGTTCAAGAGGGGCTTGACACGGTAAAAGAACTGCATTGTCCTCTGAAAGTCTTGAAATGACCCGGAATGCAGCGCGAAGGAGCGAGCTCTGGACAGGCTCCGACGCTATCCGGAGTTGTAGGATGGCGAGAAGGGCTTTACAAGCGCTAATAATTTGCTCTGCACTGGCTTTACACAGAGACCATCAGATGAGCTTCCGGTATGCTTCTGAAGTTCTGACCGTCTTGATCAGTGAGGCCAGCACATCGACCATTAGGAGCACGCCTGGAGCCCCACTGTCATGTCTCGGGGACGGTCCCTGTAACGAACTTTAAAAATGCCCTGGTCTCCTTTGAAAATCTCTGTGTTTCAAGCGGGTCAGTTTCGTAAACTTTCCAGGAGTGGCTTTTCAGGAAGAGATTGCCGTGACCTCTCGGACGGTGGTGACTTCTGACACAACGGGCGTGGGCACCGCCACGGTCTGTACGATGACTGTTGGCGGAGGTGGTTCTTGGCGCACCACCACTGGCTTAGGCTGAAGTTGGCACCCAGGCGGCGAATGTTGTCCGAAATCAAAGTCGGCACCATGAAAAACAGGAGAAAATAAAAAAAGGCATTGACAGTCATGGATGTTAGCGGTGAGTATGCAAGAATTTTGGTCCCTTTATCGCATCGCAAACCAATGTCGGCAAAAACGAAACTATGAAATAGGTGTTAACGTTGTCAGCTATCAGAATTTAAGCACATGATTAAATACCCAGTTGTGTTTTAACAGTGATTGTATGTAAGCTGATAATCACGACGTCTTTGCCACTGTCTTAACTGGACAAATAGGATAACAAAGTTAAGGTCTTGCGCACACATGCACCTGCCTTCTGCGCACCTGCGAGGCACAGTTGCACCCGGTGACCATCTCTACACCACACAGTAGGTTTTCATAAACCGTTTCACTTGAAGGGCTGACTGTAGCTAGTTTCTATATTTTCAACTTCTCAGTACCCGATCCCGCCTTCTCCGCAAACCTCTTGTGGTGACTAAGTGCTAACTAAGTCTGATAAAACTGAGTAGCCACTGCTGTCGTCGAACTGATAAAATATAGGAGTTTGTTCACTCGGTCTGATGCCAGGAAAGGTGCCAGGTGGCTGTTATCAGCAACGCTCTCGTAACCTGCAATTGATAGAGTGGCTCGTTGTAACAGGCCGGCTTTTTAAGAGAACGCATTCCTGTTTCACCACCAAGATAAACTGGCAAAAGCTTTATGACATTTTGTCACGATTCTCGGAAACGCTATCCAGAGTGCGCATGGGGCCCTGGATATCTCGTACCAAGCAACAAATTGAGCTCTAGAGAATCTCCAACGAGTGGCTTGCTTCTCGCATGCCCGATAATCGGCGGTTGCGAAAATGGCTCTGACGACCTCGACATTTGGGGCGTTTCTTTATCGCCGATATATCGTTTCCACGACTCGTGGGCTATGGGTCACGTATACACGCATTTTGCTCAAAATAACGGCTTGAGGGGCAAGTTGGTGCATCATCGTATTCAGATATGTGGCGCAAATAAACACAAACACAGGAGAAGGTACACAGCACACGCGCACACTACCAACTGTAAGAAGAACCGGAAAACACTTCCTCTTCTACACTCAGGCACGTCTCAACTTCCTCTTCTTCTCATTTTCCTCTTCTTTGCCCAGGGGGAAAATGGCACTCACTTCCTCGCAGACCTTAACCTTGTCCAAACATGGCGGTGACCAATCTCTTCTTCCTCTTCTATTCTTCCTCTTCTTTCCCAAGGGAATATTGACACTTTCTTCCTCTCAGCCCGAAAACATCAAGACGGTATACATTTTGTGACTGTCATGATTGGTTGATGTTTTCGGGCTGAGAGGAAGAAAGTGTCAATATTCCCTTGGGAAAGAAGAGGAAGAATAGAAGAGGAAGAAGAGATTGGTCACCGCCATGTTTGGACAAGGTTAAGGTCTGCGAGGAAGTGAGTGCCATTTTCCCCCTGGGCAAAGAAGAGGAAAATGAGAAGAAGAGGAAGTTGAGACGTGCCTGAGTGTAGAAGAGGAAGTGTTTTCCGGTTCTTCTTACAGTTGGTAGTGTGCGCGTGTGCTGTGTACCTTCTCCTGTGTTTGTGTTTATTTGCGCCACATATCTGAATACGCATTTTGCTGCTCGCTTGACCAGTGACCATTTTATTTGCACCTCTGTTGTTTCTCATGCACTGACTAGCATGCAGTCGTATAACCTACCAGATTATATGAAAGACCACCCGACATAAATTACTTTAAGTTTTACGAACGGGCCTGCGTTGCGTAGGGAAAATGTGTTTGACTCGCGATCCAGGAGTCCTACAGAGGGCTGCATTTGCACTTCACCCTCCCGTCTCAAAGGCGAACGTCACACACATGTGACGTCACATACATGATACACGTGTGACGTCATATGTGTGTGACGTAACATATGTGACGTCACACAACCTACCAACCATTTAGTGCACGGCTATGTCACCTGCCCACTACCATGCCCCTACCAGAGCCACTCCCGTGATTCTTCGCGCACAACGCCGATGCCGGATTTTCTTGACAACGGGGCTTATAAGCTATCAAGTTAAAAGTGGCATGTTATGAGGCGAAAGGGGCGGTAAGGTTGCGTGCTTAAGTTCGAACTTTTATAAGTTAGATCTATTGTAAGTTTTGGGGGTCAAGCGCCCAAAAATCACACACGAAAGTGTGAAGAGCTCCGGATTATATTAGAGAGGATTATATTACATTACATCATCTCGCCCTTCGCTGACACCGCACGGCACACGGATGTTTGTGCACTTCGACTCGATCGAAATACAGCCGCCGTGACCTAGACACGATTCTACGCGGCCTTTGGATCAGGAGCAGAACGCCAAATCCACCGCGGCGGGTCCTATAATTTTGAGTGGAGATTAACGTGTATTTACGAAAATTTCTTTATCTGCTAAGGTGACTTGGCGTTAAAAAGTACTAACAAGCGCGACAATTCTTATAGAGGCTTTATGAGCGTTGATCTCTGCCGTTGTTTATAACAAAATGCAATTGAAGTTACCCGTACACAAACTATCTTTTCATCACCGTTCATCTCTTTATATACAACGGAGGGTCGTGTAAACGGCCTTCCACTCTTATTCGGAACACATTAACTCTCCTCAAAGAGCCACAGAATCCAAGCCGGGCGCGCAATGAAGCTTAGTTTTTGGCTATGCGAAGCCAAAAAAAGTGACTTAACACAGGACCCTCTGTGCTTACGTCCCTTTACTTCGATAGGCAGCCGCGTTGGGCGCTATGACGCTCTGAAGGGAGCCACTGTGTTTCAAAACAAGTGTGGGCGAACCTGTACACAAGACTAGGTGGAAGTGCTGTTAGAAATATACCTTTGCATATTTTCTTTTGACTTATGTTAGACTGTGACTATGTTCCTATGGGGCGGAAACGTGGAGGCTAACCAAGAGGGTTCTACTTAACCTGAGGACAACGCAGGGGGCTATGGAACGAAAAAAAGGTAGGGGTAACATTAAGAGATAGGAAGCGTGCAGAGTGGGTGCGAGAAATAACTCAAGTTATCGACATTCGAGTGGAAATTAAGAAGAAGAAATGGGCATGGGTAGGACATGTAGTGCGAAGAGAGGATAACCGATGGTCGCTTAGGGTAACAAACTGGATTCCAAGGGAAGGAAAGCGTAGCAGGGGGCGGCAGAAAATTAGGTGGGTGGATGAGGTTAAGAAGTTCGCAGGGGTCAAGTGGATGCATCTAGCACAGAATCGGGTTAATTGGAGAAATATGGGAGAGGCCTTTGCCCTGCTGTGGGTAGAGCCAGGCTCATTATGATGATGACACAGTGACTGCAGTTGTGATAATTGGAGTTAAACGCCATGGTAACTCCCCTGCATTCCAATGAGCCGTAATGTTATATGGGTGCATATTCAGGTTCTCACACATTTTCGTGCAGAGATGGAAATGTTTTCAAATAAACCACAACATTGGCTTTGTATCTTAAGCAAGCTTCCGCCGCTGGGGCGCGCAGCGGTTGCATTGGGGCGGAGAAATGCGTAAACGTGTGCGGGCTCTGCAATGGCAGTGAATTCGAAGAGCTGCAAGGGGTCGAAGATTAGTCGAACCTTATTTTGCGGCGTCCTCGTAGACTGCGTGTCTTTTCACAAAACTATCACCTCACCAGAGATGCGCATTCTTTTAAATAATTAAGTAAGAGCTACCCGAATGTTTGATATTCCTTACTGCGCTTGCAATTTCTTCGAATCCCTTCCACCAACGTGGCAGACCGTCAGTCAGCTTAGCTTCTATTTGTTTTACACGTACGCCGCACTTTCCCATCTCTTATTCTTGACTTCCCTCAACGTCAACCTTATCACTTATAATGCGACGGCATTAATTATCCTCTTCGAGGAAAACTCGGTGCCCGACTCTGTGTCGATAAACTGCGGATTGATTGAAAATGTATATGCATCACATTTGGACGTGGACAATTTAAAATCGATTAAAAATTTACGCAAATTGTGATTAGAGAGACAAAAAACGACTCAAATGTCATTAGAACGTGAACTGTTTGTTACAAAGGAAGCAGATTTCAGAGAAAACAAAATTCCGGCAATTAGTTGAGATTGCAATACCCCTGTGCTGCAAGTAAGACACCGCACCTCTAGCCCATACAGGCAAGCAAGTCTGATTCATGTGACTTCGTGCTGGCCAATAAAATGCTCCGTAGACTGTCATATGAGGATTACATCCCTCCCTTTTCATGAGGAGACCGGAATTTTCACGTGCAAGTAATGAAGCCAGAGATTTTAATATTTACCCTAAGGAAGCAGCACCAGCAGCACTGCATAAGCTTGTTCCTAAAAAAGTAGTAGAAAAACACGAAGAATACGATGGTGCCCACGATTGGGAGGATGTATGCGGCGGCTTCCATTTTCGCGATGACGCAGTCTTCAATTAACGTCGGCTGTTGCCTGCTTGCGTTGGCTGCAAGTGGTGCTGGCGAGGGGAACGGTGGATCCGGGTAATATTCAACGGCAAATAGGAATAGCCTGTTTTCTCGCCCCAGCCCTGGAAATGAAACAGTGGGAATAATAGTAGTTATGAACTTCCATCATTTCCTTTCTAACATTAAAGGTCAAAGCTAAAATTCTTACGAATGAATATTGCGGCACTAAAACAAGAGAGCAAGCTGGACCAATTCTTGAATGACTAAAAACATCAGAACTTTGCATTCACACTGGGGCACGTAAGATTAATCGATACAGATATTCAATATTATTCCATCAGCAGTCGCTATCGCAGTGCAGCCGTTCAATGTTCAGGCTGTTTAGACGTAGGGGTTAACTTTACCAATGAGCGATTTCATAACAGGTGACCTGAATCTGTGGTCATATTTGGCTTTCAGTATAAATTACAAAAGGCTGCTTGTGGAATACAGGGCAGACTTCATGTATTAGTACAAGCGTTAATGAAAGCCGTAAGCGTTTTTTACAGTCTCTGTCGAGATATCGAGAACGTTACAGGGATAATGAAGCTGTTTTAGGGAAATTTACAGGGATGAGCCATCGGCCCCAAAAAGACGCAACGGCGGCTCACTGCATGCAGCCAAAGAAAAGCAGACAATACATTACTATACCAGCACAGAGGAAAAAGCGGCGGCAGGACCACGAAATGAATATAACAACACAGAACAAAATTTCAGCTTTAACGGAAATGCAACAGTTCGCAGCACATAAAAAGGTGAACATTATACACATGAAAAATTACCCCCGGTGGCATATAACAGAAATAAAATGGTGCAACGTTTTTTGTCGTGCGCGTTCAACGATCACGTTGTGGATTTGACAAAGGTTAATGAAGTGTGGAATAACCTGTTGTCCATAATCATTTCTGTATGAATGCATGTTCCAAATATCACTGCTGCCTGTTGTGTATGGAGCGTTTATTTTCCGTATTAAGTCAGTTACGCAATGAACCACATTAATTGGTTTTTACTTCGGGTTATATATGTGGATTTTAAGTGGTATATATACAAATCGTTGATTGGCATTATGTACCATTTCTGAAAAAAAAAAAGGGGGTTTAAATTGGTGCACCTACGTTTCATTATATACTATTCTTCTAACGACTCTTTTCTTTTCGATATATAATTTTCGGAGGTCTTGGAAAAGTGTATTTCCGTGTGCGAAGTGACCATCATTTAGACGAAAACAGAACAAGGAGTTATACAGCATCATTTTCACACTTACAGCGAAGGTCTGCTTGTGAGCGCAAACTGATCGCATGACACGGGGCAGTTTAGATGTTATGCCATTTGCGTGTTCGTCCCACGTCGTTTTCTTGTTGACAAAATGCGCACAGTTTTTAAAAGATTTAAATACATAAATGGGAAAAATCTGTTTCTAAGGCGCACTGTGAAAGATGTTCAGCTCTCCAGAGGATCCTATGTTATTGGGGTGTAGTCTCTTAACGAAGTCTCTTAAAAAGTTTCCCAAAGTTAATTTTCAAGACCTGAAACTATATCTGAGTCAATAAGACCTTCACAGCGCGATTCCGGCAACCGAGTAGCCAGACTGGAAAACACTATAAATTTATCCGGCTGCATTAAAGTACAGAGAGAAATTGATCGAAGGCTTTACTTTACCTGTAGAGGTCCGTCCTCGGCCTAAAGTCTTGGTCCTGCACGCCCCAGTTACTTTAGTTATTTTAGCACCACCTTTGCCCTGTTCAGGCTGCCACCCTGAAAAGTTAGCACGGCCACCTGATGCTCGCGATACACTGACGCTTCTATAAGGCGGAATGTTCGCGCAATCGCAGCTCTCGCAGTCAGCATCCATTTGTATCGGGAAGCAGCACTCATAATAAGACCGGCTCCCAGGAAGCGCGGAGATAACGGCTGGGATAGCTGGGAAAAAAAAAAAAATAAAAGCGCCCATGAGCAGCTGATTGGACTCGTTCCTAGTGCGTTGACAGCAGCGGTTGTCTCTCTGGCGAGTATTCCGTAGTAGTGAGGTGAACAGGAGTTTAATATTGCGAGATGAGATATTGGATGATGT
>JAJIZL010067960.1:0-12680 GCA_023969395.1 Amblyomma maculatum
TTTATAATGCATGATATTTTGCGTGTTTCTTAAGCTTTCGAGCTCCTACTTGCTCTGCGTATAGATTAGCCGAGCCCTCAGTCATCGCAACGCTTCCCGAAATGTTTAGATACAAATAACATTTAGTTACCAGTAAAATAGTGGTGGCGCTGCTGCGCTTGCCGGTATTGAAGCTTGGTAGCACTTTTTTTCCTTAAAGGTTCGTGCTACAGCTCCGTGTTCAGCGAAAATTACGCCCAAGGTAGCAACCACCGAAGAGCCAGCGCTGATAAATTTGCCAGCGATGCCAAACTCGACATGTTAAAATGACTGCAGTGGACAAAATAGTGCGCATAGGTATCTAGAACATTAGATGCAAGTTCTAATGGTCAAGAAGTTGTAATTGTTAGAGCAGCCGCAATGGCCTGTACACTTCGAAACATGCTTCGAAACATTATGTCCCAATCTTATGAATGCAGTCCAGACATAAGAAGCAAATACGTTACCTACATTACCAGTTCCCCGAGTGGCCGAGTGGTTAGCGTAGAAAGCTACGGAGTAAGAGGTACCGAGTTCGAATCGCCTCAGAGGTGCAGTTTTTTTTCGCTTAGTTTTATTTTTTTTTTATTTTTTAGCTTTTTTTAATGTAGTTGAGGTGCTTCGCTAAGTTTTAGCTTTTTACTTTTTATCCAAAAGTGCTCATTGGTCAACACTCATGAACAACACACAAGAAATGCACACATTAGGTACCAACCAGAAACACGGTGGCCAACTTTCTTGTGAAACTCATCAAAAATGCATCAAGAAAATGTATAGAAATGTTAATGTGCATGATGAGGAATGTAATTATCATTTAATCAGAAACTCATTAAGCTTTTTTGTAAGGGATACTCCACTGAAGGACGGGCATGTCCTGTGTTATCAAGGTTTATCGGAGAAGCTTGAACTGGGCGTAGGTTTCTTTGTCTCTAAGCATATACCTGGTAATATAGATGAGCTCTACAGCAAAAATGAGAGGGTTGCAGCCAAGTAAGAGAGGGTGGCAGGCCTGCTGCCACCGCTGCTGCTGCTGCCGCTGCCGCCGCCGCTGCTGCTGCTGCTGCTGCTGCTGCTGCTGCCGCCGCCGCTGACGCCGCTGCCGCCGCCGCTGACGCCACTGCCGCCGCCGCTGACGCCGCTGCTGCCGCCGCTGACGCCGCTGCTGCCGCCGCTGCTGCCGCCGCTGCTGCTGCTGCTGCTGCTGCTGCTGCCGCCGCCGCCGCCGCCGCCGCTGCTGCTGCTGCTGCTGCTGCTGCTGCTGCTGCTGCTGCTGCTGCTGAACGTGTTTATAAATTTATCACAACATTATAGTAGTGATACGATCTTTAAAATTTTCTAAATTAATGCCGGCGTTTATGACATGAAAAATAAATTCCTCCTCTTTCGATTACCGCGTTTGATCTGGAGGCTCCACTGCACTTTTGTTGTAATTGAAAGGTGGGTATCATGTTTTGCGAAAGTGAGTTTCGGACTAACAGGCACAGACTGTAGCTGGCGTTAAAATCGTCCACAAGACTTTGATGATATATTCACAACAGTTTGAGGGGTAGAAAAGCTGAACATTTGAGATTCAGTACGCTGCATGCATACTGTGGCCAGCGGATCGTTATCAGCAACCACTCGTAAGGCGGCAGTATTTACTGAGGCACACGGCATGCCTTGTGTTGTAGGTTTAATATGGCAGGCTGTACTTTGTATGCCCCGGAGTGCCGCGATCCTCCTGTGTACGTTTTATTCTTAATATCCACCCATAATATCCGAGAGTTAGGGTCTAATGAGAACTTCACAAAACCAAGCTTAATAAACGAGGTTATATCCAGGGTGAGCGTGTGAAAAACATTCACACCTAAGGTACCATCGCAAGTAAGCAATTTCCTTTTGCAGAACTGCTTTCAAAGTATTTATATAACCCTTATTGACGTCGACCTGAAGGAGAGATTCCAGAACTGAACGTAATTTGATCAAATATTTTTTATATCACTGGAAATTTCGCTACACGGTAAAACTTTTATTAATGATTTATGTGATTGTGTGAGGAGTAGCGATTTAGGCCGAAATAGGCGCTTTAATATATTGCTGTTCTTTGGTTTCGCAACAGCTACACAAAGGAGCGAGCAGAGATACCGCGGAAGGTGTTTGTCGTGAAAAATATTCTTTTGCAACGTTGATGACGCTCGATCGCGGAAGAGAACTGTACACTAGACAGCTGTTTAGGTTCCGCACGAATCCAAGGTCTATAGAGGTGGAAAACAAGATGCAAATGAAAATGAATGAAACTCTGGAACTAAACCATTTTCCTGTAAATAGACAAGACGTTGTAACATGATTTACAAGAAGATGATTTGGTTTGGTTTATTAGGTTTAATATCCCAAAGCAGCCGATGATACTATTATTACATTATTATAAATTATTTATTTATTTCAAAAGAAACGCCGTTTTGGAGGGCTCCGTAAATTTCTACGGCCTGGGGATCTTTCACGTGCTTTGAAGACGAAATAGCATTAAGGAGTAACTCAACCTTACAGAACATGTAAGATAATTTTCACTGAAACATTCTGTCATTAAGTACAAAAAGAAATGTTATTTCTGCTAAGAATAAAAGAAAATCCTGACAGCTTACATGGAGTAAATCACACTTTTGTTTTTCTCCGATAAAACAGTGCAAGAAATCCTGACTACATGCAAAATGCAGAAAAATAGTTTGCAACAGGTAATAGTACATTACCGAGTACACGAAGTCAGTACTTGACTGGCATATAGGAATTGGGCTGATGCTTGTGCCAATACTAAGATTGTCTTCATGATCTGATAATGGCAGAAAGATGCTGAGTGCTCCTGCAAGCACTCAGAAGTTGATAAAGTTTTCTCGATATCACTGCTATCAAATGTCGGAGGAACGTTTTTTAGGCCTGTGCATGTTATTTGATATACTTCCTCGCATATTTGCATAACTTTATAGCCTCAGTAAAAACTTTGAATTGATGGCAGTGTATGAGGTGTTCCATAAATTTTGTTTTTGACTCACTGTAACGTCCTGTTCTGGAACATAATACTAGCTGTAGTTGAACATGCAGTTGGTTCATTGCTACTGAATCATTTTTTAATTGCTTCACGCGATCATAAAATTTGGTACTATTTTCGCGATTGTTAGGCATTTGAGCCCATGCCTGGCTTCTACTGGGCTTCAAACCAAACTACACTGATGATATATAATAAATTTATTGCATGAATGTCTCCAGCTGAATACAACAGAACCAATGCCTCATATTTAGGCATTCATTTAATACTACGCCCAAATAGATAATAGCACACCCTCGCCGCGGTGACGCAGAGGTTAGAGCGCTCGACTGCTGTGACTAAGTTTACGGTGTCGCTAGGCGATCTCATGATACCGCAATAGCCCGAATGCAAGCAGCAATATGGGGAATTCTTAGTCGCAGTGGATTTTAGCCGGAAACAAAAGATAGGGATGAACTGAAGTTAAAGGTGTGGAACAAAAGCAGAGAAGCGCTGGAAGCACTTCGGTTGAGTCACCACATTTTGATTGAAAAAATTTGTGCGAAGGTCTCAAGTGGAGTTTTGTGCTAGAGAACAAAGGCTCTCGGACTAGTCGACTAAGCTGGCGTCACCCAAAGCGATGGGCTTCCGGGAACGCAACCATATACAGTTCGCCACCAGCCACGGGATGGGCAAGTTGGATCGAACCGAGCCCACTTTCTTCATTCGCATTGTGAGTTAAATGTCACTGACATTGCAAGTGTTGCTTAGGGGTTTGCCCAAATCCGTGAGAAACGGCCACTATTAATGGCTATCAGCGTGAACACGGCAGGAAGAATATTGATCACTGCAAATATTAAATGTGGGCATTTCACCACCATGTGACTAGTCGCAAACTGTTTGTTTGCGATTGGTTAAAATTTCAAGGTTGACTGGACCTCGACGCATTATAACCGAGTCTAGGCGTCCAGTCCATCGATCTGGGCTACAGACAAATACTATGCATCTTCGGTCACGCTGAGCAAGGGGTCTCCCTTGTTGATTGCCAGATCGAATTTTGTTCATTTTTTTCAGTTATTAGTTCCAAACTAGTCTCGAAGTGCCTACACTCAGGAGTGTAAATAATATTGCATAAAGGCTCCATAAATAATTAGTCAGGGTTCTTGTCATTATGATATCATCGCAAGTCGTCTCTCAATCAGCACCTCTGCTGCGGAAACCTTCGGAAGTTTTCTGGAAACAAAGAAGACCCCTTGGAAAATTACTCAAGAATTCGGGATATAATCGCGGTCATGGGGGCCTCTTTTCTAGTTAGCGGAAATGTAGTGCGCCCGTGCACAGTGTGCTGCTTTTAGGATCATTCTACTATGGCACCTTCAAAGACTGAGTCGTTTTGTGACATTAAAACACATAAACGAAGCAAAATATACTAACATCGAGGAGCACTGCAATGTTGATTCTCATCACATTTTCCAACCTCAGATGACCAACCCAAGCTGGCAGCTCCTTCCAACTTCCTGATATCATCTGGTCTCGTAAAGTCGTACGAACCATCTAGAAATGAGTGCCGACATATAGCAGCTGCCATCTGCCAGTGTCATGGCCCTGAGTTTTCGCTCATAGCAGGCACGCCGAATTTTATGGGTAGCGCGAACTGTAACGCTGAAGAGCAACATGTGCCTCATAGATGGGGACGATGCTTTGAACTTATTTTTTTAGATATGGTTTATACACGTCCTTCAGTATTGATCGATGCTGCGTGGAGAAGCGAAGCAAAGACGTTTACATAGACGAAAAGCATGAGCTGTCTTGGAAATCTGCATTTTTCCGTGCGCGCTCATTTCCATCTGGCAAAATGTAAGCTTAGTGGCCATCCGCATCCCAGCCTATGCTACGATGACATCGTCTATGCGTCTTTTTATTTCTTAAAGAATCATTTTGATTTTGCGAGATTGCTCGCCGTACTCATGCATTATTCTTCCATATTCCACATCCGCTCTCTTGGGAAGGCCTGTCTGGGATAGAAAGATTTCGCAATGCGCAGTTTTATACTTTCGTAAGAAACGAAAACACGGCGAATGTTTTGTTTACAGCCTCCTTCTCGGGCGTTATATGCTACTTTGAAATCGTGCTGCTGTCTACTGTCTTTGTTCATTTTGCAGCGTGAATGACTTTAACTAAAGCATGCTATTTTTTGCGTGCTCTAATGTGTGTCCAGTTGGGTTGGCTTACTAAAACCAAAAAAAAATGTTAGGCGCTTTTGACCACGTTTAACACGTATCTGTAGATGCTCATAATATAAAACATGACGGGAGACATCTTCATAGCGTCAGATTTTCTGCTCCATTTTTTCTCAATCAATAGGTTTTTTATTTCTTTTGGAGAAGCTGCCTTGCCTTCATGCGCTGTCTCCAAGTTTTGAAGCCACGAATGCAAATGTCCTCTCTATATATCCAAATATTGCAGAAATGTGGGCTAACTGTTTTCCCAGGCTCTCGAAACAAAAAGAAGCGTTCGAAAAATGATGCTCTTTTCTGAAACACACATGACTTCTACAGGCTTCTGGCTTTACATGTTTATCCAGCTTACTTTTATTTGAAGCGAACTGCCATGTTCAATATTGGGTTAATATTTACGCAGTCTATGTACAGCCTACTAAAAAAGAGTAGGGGTACCCTACTTCGATTTTGTTGCTTGCTTGCTACTCCCTCCAGAACAAGACCAGTTATATCTTCCATGCATTATTTATGGTAAGAAAAAAACAATGATGTATTCCTTCTCTTCTGCAAAATTTGTATTGCGCCAAACCAGTTTCCTCCAACGTACATGTCTACGCGCCTGTTGTCACTGTGCTTGGTAGGGCCCGTCCTTGTATAAATCATAGAAACATCTAACAGTCAATGTGTGACTCCAAACCCGGCCCCGCCAGACTTTGTATTGCGCTCAGAATGGGCGCAGCATCTCCATTTCAGAGCTCAAATTGTAAGGCTAGGGCTACTTTCAGCTCAGGACGCCCATATTGAGTCTGGTTCAGAGCGCAAATCAAATGTTCCGCTCAGGCATGGAGCTCTAGGCCAACAAACTATGCCTATTTCGGAGATTAAAACGGGCAGAGCGGTCCGTTTGGAAGCTCGAACCATATTAACCATTTCATTTATGAGCTCAAAATAAATAATTCAGTTCTTCGCAGTTAAAAGCTCCCGTGGGTGTTCTTGGTCTGCGAGGCTTGTATCTGTAGATATATATATTTTGTTGTGTAGCAGCGTACATAGGTCCCAATACTTAAAGTGGATATTAATACTTTTCAGTGCGTTCTGGGCACATGCATTGTAAATAACTCAAATCTACCAGAAAATCAAAGTGTAACGCATTCATTAAGTAAGCAATCGCATTGCTTTCTACGCGTTGTTGCACGCGAGAGTATGGGTTAATCACTACAGCTACAATCGTCTGCATGTGTGAGGCACCCCTATGTAAATGACTGAAGAAGAGCTAATAAAGCCGCAGCTTGCAAGGCATCTCTGAGCAGCAAACTATAATAAAGAATATTAACGTGACACACTCAAGCTCCTAAAAGATGTGAGGCAATGTCAATAATAACGCCCGTACACGCCCATCCTTGCAGTTTCCCACTCGCATACATGTAGTATCTGCTAGCTTAATTGCCATTCCAATAACTTGAGCCTGAATTGCCTCATATTTTCTTATTAGCCTGAAACCACAAGCTCCTGCTTTATCGACCTGTCAGCCGTAAGCGACGTACCTACAGTGATTTAATGACCGGCTGTATCCAATCCGTAGGAACATGCCTGCATAGCCTAGAAGTGTACGCCTCTCGCATCGAAGAGATTTCAAGGACAGCTCTTGTCAAGGCTTGCCACCTAAACTGGCAAGCCGGGTTAGCAACTGGTGTTAGCTTTGTGGCAGCATAGGTGGCAACAACCCATTGAAAAAAAAAACAATGCTGGTTTTCACCTGCCAGCTACGGATTTTCTAGGCAACGGGTTCATGAAGGTATTAGTTTGTAGCCGCCTACACGCGACAGCTAATCTATTATTTAGTCTAACATCTGGCGGGGGTACCAGTCTACCCAAGCAGCACACCAGCATTGGTCCAACAATGGTTCATCACTGGAAAATAATGGCATCAATATTGGACTGATATTGGCATTTGGGCATTTTACTACATTCTCCATTCTTGGCCCATCTTTCGTTCCAAGATTGGTCCAGTGTTCAACCAAGCTGGAGCCACCAATGTAGGCACAATATTAGACTTTTCATTCATGCACCATGATTCTTGCCAATACTGTTCCAGCATTATACCATCATTGTATTACCAATATTTGTTTAATACCAGCTATTCCATTGATGGCCCATTGCCAATGCCAATATCATACCAATGGTTAGCCATTGCAGGTGCACTGGCTACTCCATTCATGCCGCATATTGTCGATACCAATATTCATCCAATGATTTATGGCTACACCGGCTACTCCATTCATGTACCATTGGTGATGTCAAGATTACACATTTTGTAGTACTGCCTGTGCCGGCCATAAGATACAGCCGTTTTCATTCAAGCCATATTCGTGACAGCACATCGAACTTGCTGGGACAATAATGGCCTTTCAGATAGGTGTGGCCATAATAATTCAAATTGTCGCTCATGAGCAACCAGTAGATATTCACAAAACAAGGGCATGGTTCACAAAAAGATAATATTTATTGCAATTGTTACTAGACGGCAGTTGTTACTAGCCAGCGCTGAGGGCACGCACAGCCGCAGATGGCGGGGCAGTGGCAGGCAGAGTGGCAGCAGGGGCGTGCAGGGCAGTGGCAGGGTTGGGCAGGGCAGGGCGGGCTCTCGGGAAGTGGAAGGGGCCAGGGAGCTGGAGGGCACACTCATAGGTGTAGTGAGGGGGCTGACCCTGCAATTGCATTCACAGGTGGCATGCCTGGTTCGCCAGGGGAGGCTTCAACATAACACCTTTTTCTTCCACCCCCTCTGTCACAGGAACCAGGCAGCCACCTGAGAATAAATGCGTGTGCCTCCAAATCGTCCACCGCAATTTTTTTCGCAAATGGCACCTGCACAAAAACAACGAGGAAACAAAATTTACAACACTATTACGAGGCATATAAAATCGCGCGCATTATTTTAGGAAGATGTAGAAAATTCCAGAATTCATGTACCGAAATTCATGGTCAATGAGAAACACTATACTGATGAGTTCCAGATTAGTTTCAGCTGCCTTGGGTTTATTAGGATGAAAGACGCACATACATTGCATAGCATGTGCCCTGTTGCATTTTGATCGCCTCCACAGCAATACGGCTGAGACAGCCAGTGTTTCATCCCACACTAGGAATTAGTGCTTGATTGTCGGCTGTCTCCGCATATGACTGGCGCGCTAGTGTTTCGCCGCTCCTACGCTTTCTGCGATGTGCAAAACAGTTTATACTAAATATCGTTACCAAGAGAATGTTCGGCGACCATTTGCATCTTTTGAAATGGCTAGATATAATATACGCAAGCGATCTAAGCCCACGACTGTTGCACTGGCCGCTGGTTAGCTGATATACGCTTTTGACTGGTTTTGTGGGTAGCTCACTTAAACGGGAGCTCACGTAAACGGGTAGCTCACAGGTGCATCATTTTTACACATATACTGCTTGTCCAAGCAAATTTGATCCTAGGGATAAAAAGAAAAACATTTCGGAGGCAGGCAAAGGAAACCAGATACATATTGCTGGAAGCTACTTTGAGCGCCACAGAAAAGGTTTTGTTTGGAATCCTTAATTGACATTATTTACCTAAATTACTGATTAATGACTTACACAATAAATGGCGTTGCTACTTTGAAGAGTACCGCACAAACCACGTTTGATTATTTGTGATAAAGAACCCTCACGTCTGCATTTTGAATGCCAGATACAATAGGAAACCACAAAAATACAAAAATCTGATTCCCGGACAATACAATTGAGGACTTGGCTTGGCTCGACAGCCCTTTGTAGCGTTAGACCTAAAAGTTGCCTATGGTTTCTTCGTCCGCGCCAGCACATCGTCCAACAAGACTGTATTTGTATTTTACAGCTGAAAAATACTGTTAAACTCATTTGTAACCTTACCGCTTTGTAGTTATTATCCGCATTGCAAAGTTCGGCGCGCTCATTGTAACTCGAGCCTTCATGTGCGCCAAAGGGCCGACGCGAAGCAACAATCGCCAGCATATCACCCTTACTCATGCATGAGGCTAGCAATCATAGCGGCAGGTTGTTTTGTCCGCTCAAAATCATGTTGTGAGCAGCACAATTGAGGTGCGCGAATGGGCTGGTAACAGTTTCGGTATCTACATAACCCGGAATTTATCTGCAGCTGGAAAAAAAGGTACATATGAGGTTTCTAACCACAAATATTGAAACAGGGGTTTCCGAACGTGCTCACCGACTCCTACTTATTGTCTAAAGTGAATATTTAGTACTTGAAGCAAATAACCTCACTTCCATACGTACAAAATAAAATTTTTCTGCGCTGTCCTAAGTGGCTGCCAGCAATGCGCCACCGGTTTCCATCGTCCGTTTCTAATGGTTTATTCATAACCCTTGGCTCAAGCTATGGGGCGCAGCAGGTGTAATGTAGCTTGAATAAAACTTGCAAGAGGTCATATATATGGGTAGATTTGTAAGGTTTACAGATTTCACTTACAAATTCTACAGGAATCGCGTCACTGCGGCCTTTCTTTAAAATTTACACGTAATAGCGCTATATTCGTGGCTAAAATAAGGTAATCAACGCATTAATTCATCTTACCAAGTGCAGCTGTAACAGAAAGTGAGGGCTGGCGACACCTAAGGTGTGCCTAGCTTTCAAATTTTCTTAGATGGCACAACCGTTCGAAATATGGAATATTAAAAAAAAAGCCCTTGATATTGGCTTTCTCACAGCGTATTATGGGTGCCTTAGATAAGAAACATAATCAAGGTCCCATGGCCATCTTTCGTTTCCAATGAAATTTTTATATGTGGTGGGCGGATATCTAGACACAAAAGAATTAACCTCTGTTTTTCAAGATACGCGCAATTTCCTCGAAAAACAAAATTGTATGGTATATCTCTAGAGGTAGAAAACGCTGTTTTTGCCATTTCAAAATGTTGCAAGTTTGGATACCATGATTTTGTCATCTACTATTTTTTACTCACTAAATATATGAAGGTTTTACATTTACAAACACTATTAGAAACCTATTTTGTTTTTGCAGTTGAGTTATTAAAAAATCGCAAACTTTGCTTCAGGAGCGATACGCTGCAAAAATATTTATTTTTAACCTTATGTACTGGAATATGATGCATTAGGTTGGTTGCACTAAATGTTTTTTCACTTCCTGACGCATGTTCTTAATTCCAGGCAGTATCTGGAGCTCCAGACCACAAGGCGTGTTCTCCACAACGCATCAAAATTGTTCAGAATTCGAAAACAGCAGTAAAGGGCAAATTTGATGCAAATAAAAAAAGATCATCTTCGATTTTCATTCAAATCCCTCTCAAAAATCTTCAGTACCTCAAAAATATCAGGGACTAAAAAGTGTTGCGTTATACTGTTTAAAAATATAACGTTAAATATTAAACCGAGTGCTTGTGCTGATAATGGCCAAACTCAGCCTGCATTCTTGCAAGATCCAATAATATCTTGGCACAGAAACTATTTCTCTACATTATCTAGGTTCCATTCTTTATTTCTGAAAAAAATTTGAAGCTCTAGATTTGTGTGTGTTTCTGCATATTATTTTGAAATTGGACAAAATTATGAAAATGGTAAAATAAGGAAAACTGATTACAATTGAAGAAACGGCCGCAACATCAATTTTTATCAAAATCTGCGGAAACAATGCAAAGTACTTTGTTAATTTGAGTCAGTAAATATATTGAATTCTGCAAAATGTAATATTAGAAATATAAAAATGCTTGTTTTTGTTCTATAGATGTGCTTATATGGCTCCCCCTTATGGAGTAGGCATCAAAACTTCAATTTAGTATTTGCTGACTTTAGTTACATTTTACCTTAAGTAAAATTTAAAACCTTGTCAGCGCTTATACACCCCTTTTCTGCTTCTGGGACAAATACTTTATATAGCTTAAAATGGTATTACTTCACTATTTCTGTCAATTTCATGGCAGAACGCAAGTGAAGGCTGAACTTTTTCTCTGTCCTGCATTCTTTTTTATTGCTAGGTGCAATAGTATTCAATCTAATTTATTAATTGTTATTAAAGAAATATTATTCCATTTCTCAGCTTTGACCACCACTAACAATAATATATTTTTGAAGATGATTTTTCAATGTGTAATTTTTATAATTACAATCATAAGCAAATCGCATTCCAGCATAACACTTTTGGTGGCGTTACAGAGAACACACATAGCAGCTTAGAGCTCCAAATTCTGCCTTAAATTAACAACATGACCTGCGTAATAAACACAGAATGTTTTAGTGCAAACAACGCAACGCGTCACGCCAGTATGTAAGGTTGAACATTAATATTTTTGTAGCGCGTTGTTCGTGAAGCAAAGTTTGCGATTTTTTACTAAATCAACTGCATCACTGAAACACACTTCTAATACTTCTTATACAAGTAAACGTTACCCAAATGCGGTGAGTAAAAAACAGTGGATGACAAAATTTTACGCAACCAGCCGGCCTCCAAACGTGCAACTGTTTGAAACGACAAAAGCGGAGTTTTCCAGCTTTAGTGATAGGCGTTTTTTTTTTTTTTTTTCGAGAATACTACGCCGCATCTGGCAAACCAAAGGGTCATTCCTTTGTGTCGAGACATTAGCCCACGACATATGAAAATTTAATTGAAAAAAAAAATGGTCATGGCACCACGATTACTGTTCCTGTCCGAAGACATCCATATTTGTTTTCATTTCGTCTCTAATAATAAACAGGCTGGTTTAGCCAATGCAGTGAATAAAAATATCATCGCATATATAGGCAGGCTTTTCCGCTGATTTTCCTGTTCTGTATTGCCCTTCCAACCACAGGACACATATCTTCTGGGGGTTGTCGGTTTTCGCACCAGTGATACAACTCAATCGATCCATTTCTACGTAGAAAACGCTCCCGATGCGCATCTAAAAAAAATGAAAGCATGTATGTGCAGGCTAAATCATTCACACATGATAAAACAATATGATTTGAACAATGAAATCAAATGATCACACCCAGAGCAACAAGAAAGTGGTGGAGAGATAGAAATTGAAGCAATGAAAGACGGTTGCTTACTGAACAAAGCCTATAGCAAGAGGTCCTGCGTCTATAAGAATAGGCAATAAAATTAAGGCACGTTTATAGGTGCATGCAGCAGTTAAAGCGATGCAGTGTTACCTTTCTTTTTCACTGCAGTGATTGGTATAAATATTACAGCAATTGCTAGGCATCTCAGGTAACCCCACTGAAAACTTCATCCAAGGTACCGAGGAGCAGTGGCGTGTTATTTGCAGCTGTTAACGGAAAGACAGGCTATCCTATGAGTGCATGCGCATTTCCTCCTTTTTGTACCTTGAATAAAAGCGACTAAACAGTGAGTGTTGTAAGAGGTGCAGCGTCCCTAGGAATGGGAACAAAATTAAGTTTTAGTAAACAGAGGTACAAAAAGAAGCAA
>JAJIZL010067961.1:0-20839 GCA_023969395.1 Amblyomma maculatum
GTGACAAGCTCTTGAAAGGAAAAGATGGGCATGAGTGGCACTTTCTTATTTTCTTACTCTCTGGGAATACACTATTGAGACTTGTTACCTGCATATGTAGCAAAAAGTATGTGTGACTGCATATTGTAGGCTAACTATAATATACTTCATCATTCCCTATTATCGCTCTTGTATCCCCTAGGTGCTTGGTGTAGCTGGTCTCCTTCAGTAATTATGTGTGTGTGTCATCTGCTATGGCAAACATAGCCATCACTCAGGAAAAATGGGAGCAAACAGGCATAGTGGCATCACTTGCTGGTAGCATGCACCAAAATGTATGTATACATACTGATACGTTGCCACTCAACATGTGTATTTGATGCAGCAAATGGCAGAGGGGAGAGTATCTGATGACCAAGCATACTGGCGTGTAAATTTCACTCCTTTGTTTCCTGGGCCCCTATTGTGATAAACTAATGTCGAATAATATAGAGGATCAAAAGGAATACAACTAAACACAGCAATAGTCTCTATCTCCTGAGGGTGTTTTGCAGGTACTAGTTTGTACAGAAAGTGGTTGGAAACCAGTTAGCATATTTTGAGGAAAAACAGGCATCTGAGTGAAGAGAGATGCGTGTGATGCTAGCACAAAGCGTGCGAAATTGGCAGAAAAATTTTGAGCATGTATATTTCTTTTCTAGGTGACACCATGATAAATTTTGATATGGCTGGTACATCAAACACACAATGTCGTTGCCGTCGGAAACGAAGTGATTCTGTGTCAAGGGTTTGTGCAATAAAAGAAGGTATGAATTTGCATCTGTTTCTTTCGCCACTCTCACTTTTCACGAAATATTACATGCATGTGAATAGTGAGTAAAATACACATTATTATTGGACACTTGAAATATAGTTAGCATAACACAAGGTATTAATACTTTGTATGAACACGATTCTTTAAAATAACGGTGGCCAATTATCGGAACACAGTCGTTACAGTGTCCATGTACGCTATCAATAGGCTAATCATAGGAGGTATAAATACGTTCTATGTAAATACATTCTATGCAATCACGATGGCCGATTGTCAGAAGGGAGATCATACATAGATCGTACGTGTTCTAAAGACTTTCTTTTGATGGTCGATAGCTTCTATGATCATATTTTCTAAAGGCATTGCATAAAGTGGTCATAGACATTTTTGTAAGGGTTATCTTACTGGCGCCGCCATGTGGCGAGCTCGGGAGACTGGAACGCGCTCGTCCTTTTCGCTCTCTGTGCTCACCCGCCAGTTGGTTCCGTGCCTTTTTTTTGCCGGAGCTTTTGCGTAGGTGATAGTAAATCAGCCTACTCTGTTTTACTGGCTTCTGTGACATTTTTGGTGGAGTTTCTGGGTACATCCCATGTACTAAGATCCTCTGGGTGCCTCCTACGCCCATCTACACACCGTGGACACGACACCTGTGCACAAGGCGAGCCGCCGCTTAAGAGACGTAGCTCCCGAGTGTGGTCCCCTTGTTTCCCCACCGCGAACCACGGTGACTACAGCGGCAAGCCAGACCATTCAGCTTCCCGTGAGTGCCCAGCAGCTGATCAGGCATACTCTGCGTATGCCCATGCCGTTCCATGGCGACAAGTTTGAAGACATTGAGGACTGGTTGACCAGCTACGACCGGATCGCTGTGTTTAATGCATGGGACGAGGAGCGGAAGTTGTGGAATATTTATTTCGCACTAGAGGTTGCCCCCAAGATGTGGTTCGAAAACCATCAGGCTACCTTTACCACCTGGCAGGATTTCCGACGGCAGCTGCTCAGAGCATTTGGCAACGATGCAAGAAAACAGAGGGCTGAACTCGCTCTACAGACCCGATCACAACGGCCTAATTAGAGCGTCGCCATGTTTGTCAAAGAAATGGCTTGACTTTTCAACTGGGCGGATCCGACTATTTCGGAGGCAAAGAAAGTGCGCCACCTTATGCGAGGCGTCAAGAAGTAGCTGCTTGCTGACCTTGTATGTCACCTTCCATATACTGGTGCTGATTTCACGAGGGAAGCGACAAGCATCGAGCGTGCCCTGAATCAGCAATTTGTACATTTTGATCGCTCTGCGAACATCGCTGCTGTGGACTTCCACTTGCCGATGGCCGGAAACGATAGTGAGCCCCTTCGTGAACTCATCCGAAGCATTGTGCGCGAAGAGCTGCAAAAGCTGCCCTTTCTCAAGCAACACCCGCGTGTTGGGGGCATCTCGGATGTTGTGCGCGAAGCGCTCCGCCAAGCAGTGCCACCAGTACCATCACCCCAGCCGCCTGCGCTGTACATCATGACGTACAGCGACGTGTTGCGTATCAATGCGCCCGAACCATCAGCAACCTGGAACCTTGCTCCTCTCGCTCGTCCTGCGCCCCGATATCCGCTTTCGACTGGTGCGTCTGGCGCTCGACCACCAGTTCGCAAAGCACACGCGTGGCGCACGCCGGAGAATCAACCTTTGTACTTTCACTGCGGCGAAGCCGCTCACGTACTGCGTCACTGCCCGTATCGTCGGATGGGCTTGCGCGGATTTTCACCGGAAGCTCCTCGTCCGCGCTATGGCGAACAACCTCGGGACATCGACCAATACCTCAGCCATAACGTCCCACCTGCATCCCTATAGCGACGCCAGTCCAGGTAACCATCGCCGCGACAGTTTTCCACCAGTCGCCGTTCTTCCTTCGGGCAGTCCCCAAGTCCGCGCCGGGAAAACTGAAGACGGTGATGAATACTAGGACCAACATCCTCCGCTCACCGATTCGGTCACACAGACCGACCCCCGACCCTTCGCTCCTAACAACATTCCGACCACTTTTCGACGATCGCCGAAGCTTTCATCCGATGCCTCAAATCGACGCACCGCACGACCAATGAGTCCGACGACCTTCCGCCGATCAGAGAAGCTACGTTCGACGCCGCAATTCGACGCAACGAACGCCCCTTCAGCCCGAAGATCCCTGACACGCCGCACTTTGTCGACCTTCCGCCGAGATGCCGATCGTCGTTGATAACCACCATACGACTGCCCTTGTACATACCGGCGCTGATTTTTACTGTATGAGTCATGACCATGCTACCATCCTGCCGAAAGTCCTGACTCCTTGGCAAGGAGCCCCGATAAAGACAGCCGGAAGGCATGTGGTAACGCTGCTTGTTGTGTGCACCGCTCGCGTTGAGGTTCGCCACGTAATGTTCTCGTGTTGCTTCGTTGTGCTAGCAGAGTGCTCCAACGGCCCGATTCTCGGCCTTGATGTTTTCAGAGAAAATGACGCAATTATCGACCTCCGTGACTTCATGGTGTCTTTTTCCACTCACCGTGAAATTTCCGACGAGTGCACACAGCGCAGCGACGACTACACAGGCAGGCCAGTTTTCCAAGTCTGCGGCGGCCATATCATTCTACCTCCACGCACCAGCTTGTTTGTTACAGGGGATTGCGACAGCCCTCCCGCCCTTCACGGCCTCGCAGAAACGAACTTTTTTTCTTGTCGAGCCTACACGTCTGCGTCGCTCGGGGGGTCTTTGCCTTGAGTAATAAACGAACTGAACTGCTTTTAACGAACTCTAGTGCCGAATACCGCAATTTTGCCGTAAGATACAGCCATCGCTTATCCTGACGAAGACAGTGCGCCATCCGCCTATTGCGCTTGCTTTTTCGCTGGCCAGCGAGAACCCTCCCGAGAGCACTGGACATACTGTTAAAACTGACGTGAATCCTGCTTTGTCTCTTACCCAGAAACGCCGCCTTCAAACAATTCTGTTCGCCGTGACTGCTTTGCCGTCACTTCCAAAGTGAAAAAGACGCCAGTAGCCAAAGATCAAATTATAGTTGATCCCACGGAGCGCCCTATCCGCCAACACCCCTACCGAGTATCGGCGAAAAAACAATAGGCTATTTGAGCGCAAGTTTAATGAAATGCTCCGAGATGATGTGATGTGCAGCCTTCCACAAGCCCATGGGCCTCACCAGTTGTGCTGCTCGCTAAAAAGGATGGAACACTCACATTCTGCGTCGACTACAGGAGGCTCAACAAAATTATGAAAAATGACGTCTACCCACTGCCTCGAATCGACGACTCGTTCGACCGACTCCGCCACGCCCGATACTTTTCATCGCTCGATCTACGCAGTGGATACTGGCAGTTCGAAGTCGATGCACGTGATCGAGAGAAGACCACGTTCATTACTTCTGATCGACAGTACGAATTTAAGGTGCTTCCCTTTGGTGTGTGTTCCGCTCCGGTAACCTTTCAAAGAATGATGGACACTGTCCTTTGCCTCGTCTACCTCCCGACGTTGTCATTTTGTGTGCGACTGACGAGGAGCACCTCAAACGATTCACGGACATGTTAAATGCCATCCGCGGGGCCGGAATCTCACTAAAACCAGAAAAATGCCACTTTGCATTCCAACAGCTCAAGTGTCTGGGTCGCGTCATGAGCGCTGAGGGAATTAGCCCTGATCCAGAGAAGACAACTGCCGTAGCTGCTTTCCCGACCCCCACTGATAAAAGTTTCGTGCGTCGGTTTTTGAGCCTGTGTGCATATTACAGGAGATTTGTGCACGACTTCTCCCGGATAGAGGAACCATTGACTTGTCTCATAAAGGACGACCAGCCTTTCATCTGGGCCGACGAGCAACAAAGGGCCTTCGAGGAACTTCGCAAGTGCCTCCAAACAACGCCCCTACTAGGCCACTTAGACGAGGAGGCCGACACATAGTTTGCATACCGACGCCAGTATCGTTTGCCTCGGGGCATTTCTCGTTCAGTGGCGAGATGGCGTTGAGCGGGTGATTGCTTACGCCAGCAGCACCCTGTCTCGGTCCGAAGCGAATTATTCTACTAGCGAAAAAGCGTGCCTTGCAGTTGTGTGGGCGGTAACAAGATTTCGGCCGCATTTGTATGGTCGGCCGTTTAGAGTGGTCAGCGACCACCACTCCTTCTCTTAGCGGAACTTAAAAATCCTTCAGGCCGATTAGCCCGCTGGAATCTCCGCTTACAGGAGTTTGACACAACTTCTGTGTACAAGTCTGCCAAGAAACAGTGACGCTGACTCTCTATCCCGACCCTCTATCTTGTGCTCTCCAACTGAAACAGATCACTCCGGTTTTCTAGGCGCTCTCACGACGCCAGATATCGTTCAACAGCAGCGAGACGACACCGAACTGCGGCCCCTTATAGATTACCACGAGGGAGCCGCCTCATCGCCGTCTCGACTTTTCACGCGTGGCCTGCCGTCGTTCTGCTTGCGTGGCGGCGTCCTCTAAAAGACAAGCTACGCTTCCGCAGACATTCAGTATCTGCTGGTGGTCCCAACGCCGCTCCGTGCCGACGATTCGCAGGAATGCCACGACCGGCTTCCTGCTGGACATCTCGGTTTTTCTCGCACCTTGGCACGAGTACGACGAAAGTACTACTGGCCTAAGCTTACCGCTATGGTTCAGCACTGTTAGGACGTGCCGTGATTGCCAACGTCGGAAGATACCACCTGTCAAGCCCGTTTGCCTGCTGCAGCCTATTGTTCCTCCACGAGTACCTTTTCACCAAGTAGGTATGGACTTGCTCGGGATATTTCCTACGTCGTCATTGGGCAACCGGTACATTATAGGCGCAACAGATTATCTAATCCACTATTGTGAGACGAATGCTCTTCCCAGCGGCATGTCTACTCATATTGCGAACTTTTTCATCTTTAATCTAGTCCTGCCTTACCGTCACGGTGCCCCTACGATTGTTTAAACTGGCAGAGGCACGGCATTTACTACAGCTCTAACCCAGGAAGTGATGCGGCTCAGTGGCACTTGTCATCGCAGAACAACAGCTTACCACCCTCAGACAAATGGGTTTAGTGAGGGACTCAATAAGACCATCGCCGATATGCTTTCTATGTACGTCGACGAAGACCATAAGAACTGGGACCAGATACTACCGTATGCAATATTTGCGTATAACATCGCAGTCCAGGAAACGACCCGCTTCACGCCATTTCGTGTCGTATACGGTCACGAAGCTTTTACCATGCTGGATGCAATGCTACTGCCAGATGTTGCCAACCCATCGATTTCCGGTGCTGACGAATTCGTTCAGCATGCCGAGGCCTCTCACCCGCTGATGGCTACGCAGTATGAAAAAGCAATTAACAAGGGTAGAGGAAGGGCCTCAGTTTGCAAGCCGACAAAAGGTTTAGACAAGCGGACTTGTCGTCTGGCAAACGCGACCTTCACTGGTGGAGGTTTATATACCCTTTTAGAAGTAAGTTCAAGGAGACAAAAAAAATGTCTTTTCGGTAATTATTTCTCAGCCTTGAACCGGTCATCCCGTGGCCTAGGAAAAAAAATAAAAAGGGGCAGCACTAAGAAAATCTACAATGCAGAGTTGGTCATGAGCCGGAGCCTAAAGGAGGATAAATGCTTACACGCCTTTCTTGAAAGGGTGCCGACATTCCAAAATGTCTAATGAAAAATAGAGCTGCAGGGGAACAATTCTCTAAAGCATTCCTCTACGAGGGAAGAAAGAAACAGAAAAACAATAATAACTGACCGACTGAACCAAAACGCCGGGGTGGCGCACTGGTTAGGGCGTTCAACTACTATTCCCAAGGGTGTGGGATCAAATCCCGGCCTCGGCGGCTGCTTTTCAGTGGCGACGAAAATCAAGGAGCTCGTGTGCTGTGCGATGTCAGTCCACATTGAAGATACCCAAGGGGCCAACATTTCTGGAGTCCTACACTATGGCGTCTCTCATAGCCTGGGTCGCTCTGGGACACTACACCCCACAATCCAATCAACTGAACTGCTTCTGCAAGTGGTGAAGAAGAGGGTCCAAGGGCTAACGAAATTAGGAAGTGATAAGAAGGAAATATGCTTGGAAAAACGCAAGTAGCTCATGCTACCGTGGAAGCGCGATAGAGTGTACACCTGCTGCGAAGAAACAGCAAACAAATGTTATATACACATGTTTCCCGGCTAGTTATGGCGAAGAGGGAATATATTGAAAGGATTATATAGCTTCTACCGAGATATTTGTTCCCGCTGTTCCAATTTTCTAAATTTATGGATTAGATAAGCCTATATATATTTTCTGTCTCTCGAGGATTAACTTTTTACTGGAGAATAAATAATTTAACTTATTTCAACTCACGGTCTCTCTGGTTTAAACGATGGAAAAATACTTTAGGTAGGTTTTTGCCTGTTCCGGCCCGATGGTTATTTTGGCTTTTGTTCCTTAATAGCGCTGCCTCTACGATGTACTGCTTACGACAGAAGATTCTAGAAGATGAATAGCATTTGACGATGTGCAAGTGAAAGGTTTGCAGTACTTTTAACCATGGTATCTAGTACACCTCGTACATCCGAGTATAGAGTAGGGATGGGGTTATGTTGGATGCTTTGTGTCGAGTTCAGAATACAATATAATATATCTTTAGGTTTTTGTTTCGTTTCTATGTTAAGCTTGCATCAATTATTATTTAATCAGGCGTTCATTACACGTAGTAGCCACCTACAAGCGCCACTACTTTATGCGTCAGCATGCTGTATTAAGTGTTTCCTCAAATCTTCAGATTAGAACCTGTCAGCGGCCGAGAGGATGTGTTCCAGAGTGTGACTCTGTGCTTGCATCTCACAATGTTTGCCGCTAAAAGTTTTGAGGGCTTGTATACCTGCTGAGCAAAGCCACATCATGATTCTGTAAATGCAAACAAAGTAAAGTCATTACACGCTACAAATCAGAACTTTGGCCTAACGCCTGGGCAGAACCGTACTATTTGAGCACCCACATTCATTATTAAATTTATATTTTATTTAAACTTGCACAGAAGCGCTAAAGCTGCGATTATTATGACCATTTGCACATGGGCATTAATACGCCCTTAAGCGCTGCACGATTAGCGATTAGAGAAAATAGTCAACTTAGTCAATGAAGCAAATTGACTATAGGAAAATATCGAAGGCCTTCCAGCAACGACAGCGTTTACGCGCGGATGCGGAGTGCTCGTAAAAAGGCGCTTGATCGTGAATTCAGCGGTAGAATCGCTGGAGAATTCATTAACATAAGAATATACAACCTATTATTCATCAAAGAGAGAAATTCTAGTGCAGTGGATAATAGTTCCTTTTATCACTTTCGATCTTAAACTTGTAACTAGACCGCCGGCATGCATTACCTTATAGAATATTTATACGGCGATCGAATCTACCCTGTAGCAGAGGCACGTCGCCTTCGAGTTCGAGCGCGAATGAGATTATTGAAGGGTCTCGACTCATAAGAGTTCGAATGTGGCTGTATTATAGGGCTATAAACAACGCTTTTTGCTCGAGTCTTAGTTAGTAAGTAAGTGCTTTATTTTCCGTTTGCATAGTACAGTTGTGAACGGACAGGTTCTAGGGAAAAAGCTGCGGAACCAGCTTGACAGGTCCTAAAACCCGTTTGTTGGCAGCAGCAGCCGTGCGGAATGGCAATGCTTTCAATACAATAAAGCACAAGCATGAAGAAAGAAACCAAAAATAACAAAGAAAAAAGGTGAATCTACAAAGCTACATAGGTTAGTATTAAAAAAAAATACAGCCGCATGAAAATAATCTCACTCAGTCACAAAAGAAGTACAATTGGCAAGGAACATATATAGTACTGATTTACAATGACTAACCCAATGGTTGACAATATAAATACACACTCAATATTAGTGGCAAAAATAATTGTGTAGAGTAGATAATAGAGTTGCTTATAATGAACTGTTTTCGTGGCTCCTGTCTGCCAGGAATATTGATTAGCTATTGGTGCCCCAAGGCGACAATTTCAAACAATACCCAACGCACACAACTTGCCATATTTTGTCAGATCTCTTAGTTGCCGTCGTCCCTGTCAATTACAAAGAGTAAAGCTTTAGAAATAGACTGCCATTTAGCCCCTCAAACAAGCGCGCCTACAATAACAAACGGCAATTGATAAAGCGTTTATTCTATTATTTTATGTCAAAGTGAATGGGATTTCAACCTTCAATAGTTCCTAAAAATGTGTTTGAAATGTTTTTCTGGATTGCTTGAAGTAGAATCTTATCGCTCTTCTCTTTTTAACGAAAAACAGCAGTAAATTTCCTCCGACTGCGTAGTATTTGTTCTTAAAGAGACGGCTTTTAGATTCCGTGGAAAATGTTACTACGATCTGTCAATTTCACCGGCTATAAGTCCTCTTGGTTGTGTTGGTGGCGTCGGTGACTCAGGCTAAAAAATCACGTGAGAACTGCAGGTCGCAAGCATCTCAGCGTCCTAAACACCAGCCTCTTCAGCGCTAGCGTCGCGTCCTAAACGGTTGCAGCAAAAGTCTTATTCTGGTAAGCATTTCTTTGCATTTTCACATTTTAGGAGCATATTTTCGAGAAGAGGAATACACATCTTTAGTTAGCTCCAACACATTTAAAAGAGAAGCATTTCACGATGACCTAAGCGATTTGATTGCATCACTTGGCTTTACAGAAACTGCAGGTCGGCGCGCTTAAATGTATTTTTACTACGCGACAATGTTTTATGTAACGAACCAGATTCTAGAGACCAAACATATGCAGTTATTGATTATGCAGCAGAACATTGTTCCAACAATGATATAATATACCACAAAATAGACGGGGCATATACAAGGATCTGCACCCTTAAAAAAACAGTATTGAAAAATCCTGCACCAGAATTGAAGGCTTGTTTGTGGGGAAACTGCGCACACCACTTGAGCATTGTTGGCTTTTTTGTTTTATAGTAAGGTTGGCAATGGCGCATAAATGGTTTGGCCACACATGCTAAAAAATAATATACCTTTCATGACGAGATTGAGAGAGCTATAGATCACAACATCGACCCTTTGGCGTAGGGCACTGGTAGTTCCGTTTGGCGCCAATTGAGGATAACGACGCGACTGCAAAGCCCCGTGCAAGCATAGCACTTTTTAAAATTGGCGCTGCTGTGTTTCTTTCGTTCTGTCGCTGTCGTCAAAGTCGGCTCTGGTTTCCCACCATGTGAGTTCAAACCAGGTAGACGCCATAGAAAACTTATAAGCAACAAAACAGTAGATACAAAAGAGGAGACAAGGGCCCTGCTTCGTTTCACTGCAGACGAGCATTTTTTTAAGTTGGTTCCGACAAAGTTGCAGGACATACTGAGTGACAAGACTGCCACCTTTGAATGGTAGAAAGCCAATTACGGGCGGCGCTTTGTTGTAATGTGCGATAGCGCTTTGTTTGTTTGTATTTCGTTTATTTGACGAGAAAAAACCATACCCGTAATATCACATGACAAATAGAGGTCGATTGAGAGTGTGCACTGCGCCAGTTCGAGAGACCGTGTCTACAGTTGACTGCTTCTCCCCTAAAATATACTTTGATACAGTTCGAAACCAGAGCAACTGTGGTCGACCTGACTGTCAACTTTTCAGATGCTCTCGAGCTGGTAAATAATGATGTTCTGCGGCGAAAAATAATTTTACCATATATGATAGTGTGATGTTGAGTTATTGCAGCTATATAACTCTCCCGTTGTTAGCTAGTCAAAATGTACAAATAGCGATCACGAGTACTGTGACTACTGTTTCGTGTATTACTAGAGCTCGTACACTCATTTGTTGTACCTTAATTGTTTCAATAAATTTTAATACGTGTTTTATATATAAATTGATCTGCATACGTGCTCTGGTAATATGATCAATATACGTATTTCGGACAGTAATGACACAGTCCTCCAATTACTGCAATGATCCTCGTGAAACACATTTAAGGAATATTAAGCACAAAAGTAACTAGATTACGACAAAAAAGCAAGGCCGTTGCTTATTCCGCGATACTTTCTTAAACTTTCGTCCTGCTTGAGCTGCATCCAGGCTCCGCATAGGTTTTCCTTACGTAGTAAGACACCTCTAAGAATTAAAAAATAGGAAGCGACTTGACTCCGCCAACCTCCATATTATCTTGCGACTATGTCCAAAAGTTCGGCTGCCCACCTTCAATTGGGAAATGTGGGATATACGTTTCACCGCAGGCAAAAACCATCGGCAAATAATTCCGGTAACTCGATTTTTGAGCATGGGCAGTCTTTTTAGGTGTGGATTAGGCCGGTTTCCCATAAGTTTCTAAAGAGTTTTCTCACTGAGCACTGTATATTTTAGGGGTGGATTAAGATCATTTCTTTAAAGAGCCAAGCCAGTTTTCAACATGGTTAGCTTTATTGTGGCGATTTAAAGTTTAACTGTGGGTGAAGCCAATTTTTTGCATCTATCATATGGGTTTGGATATGAAAAAAAAATAATTTCAGATTTGACATATTCGAGTTTTCATGGGGGCTAAAATTCTTCTTGTAGGGGGCATAACGATCGTGGATATTGGTCAACATAGTTCTCGCATCGCGCCGCAATGTTCCGGTGTAGTCACGCAAACGTTGGCTTGGAACAAGTCCAGTAGAGGGTGTGATTTTATACGTCGGTGCAATCAGTTGCAGGTCCGGAATTTCGGGCCGCGGCGAATAGAATTTTGAGAGTGACTTATTCGGTTTTGAACATCGATAAAACCAATTCTCGAAATGCGCAGTCAATTTCGGTTTGGGGTAACTCAAATTTAGACATCGTGCCATGTTGGTTTGAAAGTAAAATATTATAGTCACATAAAAGTCAGTAAATTATGAAGTTTACCTGTAGCTCATGTTTGCCTCGTGTTCCTGAACATTGTGAGCTTCACAAAAGAATCAGGCTTTTGAGACTGCGCATGTAGTAATGCGCTTGCCAAAAGTGTGTTGCTCAAGAAGACCAATTGTCCTTTCGAACTACCCGTCGTACATGCATCTCGTTGCTTGTACATTGTTTGCCTGTATTAACTAAAGACCGCCCTTATCTAAACCGCGCTATAACTAAACACTACAGTAAATCACACGCGCCATCCAGACTCTCTTCGATAGACATTCGAACCGAGCGCTGCATTAAAAAGCAGCTGTAGATATCTGGTTATGTAAGCGAGCATTTTTCCTTGTAGCAACTTGCTCTGAGATAAAACAGCTTGTTAGATAACAGTGGAACGCAGACGAAGCAGTATAATAGAAATTGATATTTAGGTCCTCGTCGTAGCGATACCGTCTAACTGCGTTTTGGTCCATCAGCGTGACATTCATTGCTGCCCTCTGCATAGCAAGGATAATCAGCTTTTATTAAGAACATTAAAGTAACTGAGAAACTCTACTGTTTATACGGGCCTTTCTATAATCCAATCCAAACCTTTGTCAGTGTAGCTACAAGACAATACACGTTACTTAATATAGAACATCGTCGCATTTTGTGCTGCCACAACTGCACAACCCCATTCTTTAAATGACTATGTATTTGTGTATGATTATATTTAATTACTGGACCCATCCGTATATGATTTCCTCACCTACTCTATCTGCAATGCCGTAAATAAACCTCCTAGCGCTTTTCAAACACCAGATATATTATAATAATAAAATAATAATAGCAATTTTTTTAACAGAGAAAACGGACATTATTTGTCACACTTGTTTCTGTAGACACTTGAGCGCACCGCAAGAGAAGGGGGTGAAGGCGGGATAGGAAGTGGAAAGAGAAAATGGGGAACCATATAGTAGAAAGCTACGTACTAATTTCGACCACCTAGCGATCATTAACGTGCGCTGACATCGAAAATGACATGGACACCGCTTTATTTCGCCTCCATCGAAATACGGCCGCCAGTGGTCGGAATCCACCCCTGGTACTCCTCCACAGTAGTCGGGCATCGTAATCACTGCACCAGCGCAGCGGGGCAGATAAAGTCTATCATCAATTAATAGCCTCTCTGTTTGTTCTCAAGCCCACTAAACAGCAGGAGCTCCAACTGAATTGTAGTTATCTAACAATAACAAGCGTTTGCTGGAAACATTTACAAGTAGTTTTAGTACAAAGAAAATGCAACTGCATTATAGTAAGCATTTGTAGGTTATGATGGCTTCTTTACGGTGCTAACATCCCTAATAGACTCAGCCTATAAAAGATGCCGTTGTGGAGGAATCCAAAATTTCGTACTGCCGGGGAATTGTTGCCATATTTGCCTTCACTGCTATAAAATCTGGACGCGAGGACAGCAGCACATTTCTTTCATCCAATTTTCATATTAGAGAAGCCGCACCAAACCAAACGCTGATACAAATTAGGATTCCTAAAGTTTATTGAGCTGCATGCTGGCTAACATTAAGCCCCTTCGAATGTCGACAGCTGGGCCTTTCAAGAAGCAAGAATGTGGAGCAGCTTTTTATCTAGTTTAAAGGTGTCACAATACGTTTCTTGCTTAGTAGAAATGTTTTCTTTCCTCGATGGGTTTCTTGCGAGAGTTCAGTACACAGTGGCCAAATATTTCTTACATATGGATGTGTGAATACACATGTGTTATAGGCGACTACACCCACAAATATTTAAGGCAGCCTGCAGATGACCTGGAAAAGGATGACATTTATTTAGTTCACTGCAAGGTTAGCCCATCTGATTACAGTATCCAACAGGATAAAGTGTTAAAACACAAGACGCAAATATATTGTCACGAAGACAGGGATTTATGGGTATCGGCAACAGGGGCAGATACACACAGTCAATACAGAGGTTCCCGGGAAACGGTAACACGAAGACACAAGCTCAAGAGTTCACAGTCCTAGCTAGCCGAAGCGCGCGAGAGTCTCCAACTTCTTCGTCGTTCAAGCGCTACCTCGAACCGTCAGGTGGCATTATTCCCCCCCTCGAAAAAAAAAAACCACAAGCTCGCAGAAACAAAAACTGATCCGGATGGCAAATACGGCTTTCAGCGGGTAAAATACGGCTTCATGCGAAGCACATGCACCAGGTCAGACGAGCACTGACGACTAGAACTCGGTACAGTTCCGTCTGGAATAACCTCGTACGTAACTTCTGAGAGGCGACGCAACACTCTGTAGGGTCCGAAGTAACGATTGAGAAGTTTTTCTGACAGGCCTGGGCGCCGGACAGGTGTCCACACCCAGACTTTGTCACCAGGCTGGAAAACGACATAGCGATGGCGGTCGTTATATCGGCGTGCATCTGCTGCTTGCTGTTTTGTAATGTGATTACGGGCGAGTTGACGAGCTTCCTCAGCGTAGTTGGTGAATTCTTCTGCGTCAGCGGTAAGCAGCTGGTCGTCAGCCGCACATGGCAGCATAGCGTCGAGCATGGTCTGTACATCGCGTCCGTATACTAGGCGAAACGGAGTGAATCGAGTTGTTTCTTGGACGGCCGTGTTATATGCAAATGTGACATAAGGCAATATCTCGTCCCATGTTTTATGCCGGACATCGACATACATGGCGAGCATGTCCGCTATTGTTTTTAGTCGCTCAGTAAGGCCATTATACTGGGGATGGTAAGCAGTAGTCTTTCGGTGATGTGTCTGGCTTAGTTGGAAAACTTCTTCAAGAAGACGCGATGTAAATGCCTTGCCACGGTCAGTGATGACGTATGAAGGGGCGCCATGGCGAAGGACAATCTGCGTCATGAAAAATTGCGCCACTTCGGAGGATGTTGCACGTGGCACCGCCATAGTTTCCGCGTAACGTGTCAGATAATCTGTAGCCACGATAATCCACTTATTGCCAGCTGACGATAGAGGAAAAGGGCCAAGAAAGTCCATACCAATTTGGTCGAATGGTACTAGCGGTGGGGGAATAGGCTGCAGGAAACCCGCTGGCTTCAATGGCGGTGTCTTGCGTCGCTGGCACTCGCGGCAACCTCTAACGTATCGATGAACGCTGGCGGCAAGTTTGGGCCAGTAGTAGGCCTGGCGCACTCTGGTAAGAGTGCGTGCAAAGCCCAAGTGTCCAGCGGTGGGTTCATCATGGCAAGCATGAAGAATTTCATCGCGGAGATCTGCAGGGATGACTAGAAGATAGGCTCGGTCACTGTTGCCGGCGCTTTTCTTGTAGAGGATTCCGTCGCGCGTACAGAAGGATGACAAGTTCTTAGAAAGCAGTCGAGATACTGTAGAATCGAAACCCTCCAGATGATCGATCACAGTTTTGAGGTCTGGATCAGCCCGTTGCCTGGCCTTTAAATCAGAGGAACTGATAATGCCAAGAAAATGGGCGTCTTCATCCGTGCTGTCATGGGCCAACTCCACGGGTGATCGAGACAGTGTGTCAGCATCTTCGTGTTTACGTCCGGATTTATAAACGATAGAATAATCAAACTCCTGCATACGAAGGCTCCACCGTGCAAGACGTCCTGATGGGTCTCGAAGACTAGCTAGCCAACACAAAGCATGGTGGTCCGTCACTACTTTAAATTTACGGCCGTAGAGGTAAGGTCGGAATTTCATTGTGGCCCAAACGACGGCGAGACACTCCTTTTCAGAAGTTGAATAGTTTGATTCTGCCCGAGAAAGGGTGCGGCTGGCATAAGCGATCACTTTTTCCTCGCCTTGCTGGAGCTGGATCAGAACAGCACCCAGACCGACATTGCTGGCGTCGGTGTGAATTTCGGTCGCAGCGTCCTCATCGAAGTGTGCAAGAACGGGAGGGTTGTGCAGCCGTTGGCGCAGCTCGGTGAATGCCTCCTGCTGCTCGGAAGACCAGACATACGGGACGTCATCACGTGTCAGGCGCGTCAAAGGTTCTGCAATCTTGGCAAAATCGGCAATGAAACGGCGATAGTACGCGCACAGGCCCAAGAAACGTCGGACTGCTTTCTTCGTGGTAGGGATGGGAAAATTGGCTACAGCGGCTGTTTTATCAGGATCAGGCCGGACACCGTCAGCGCTAACCACATGACCGAGAAATTTAGCTGCTGATATCCAAAGTGACTTTGTTCCGGTTTGAGTGTCAAATCGGCCGAGCAAAGAGCGTCCAATACCGTTCGCAGCCGCTGAAGATGTTGGTCAAACGTTTCTGAAAACACGATGACGTCGTCCAAATAAACCAAACAGGCTTGCCATTTAAGACCAGCAAGTACGGTGTCCATCATTCTCTGGAACGTCGCTGGCGCTGAACACAGACCGAAAGGCAATACTTTAAATTCATATAAGCCATCGGGTGTCACAAAGGCAGTCTTTTCCCGATCGCGCTCATCCACTTCTATCTGCCAATAGCCACTTTTTAAATCAATGGAGGAAAAGAACTTGGCGTTGCGAAGTCGATCGAGTGAATCGTCGATACGGGGCAACGGATATACATCTTTTTTTGTGATGTCATTCAGTTTCCTGTAATCAACGCAAAAGCGCAGCGTGCCATCCTTTTTCTTAACCAACACGACTGGCGACGACCACGGACTTTTAGACGGCTGAATAACATCATCATTAAGCATTTCCTGGACTTGTGTCCGAATTGCCTCACGTTCTTTGGCCGAAATACGGTACGGCTGCTGTCGAATAGGTCGGGCATCGTCAGACGTTAAGATGCGATGCTTGGTGATAGAAGTTTGCCGGACTTTCGATGATGAGGCAAAGCACGGGGCGTACTCCAGCAGTAAGGCACGTAGGGCGCGTTGTTGACAGAAAGAAAGGTCACTGCTAACATCGATGTGGTCTAGAACACTGGGAGTATCAATAATGTCAGATGCAAAACATTCAGAAACTTCCTTTAACAGTTCGCCGAAAGCGATGGCAGTAGAGCGATAGAGGTGGCGAGGTTCATTCGTGAAGTTCGTGACGAGAGAAGCTCAGAGTGACCATTGCTGAGAATAATTAAGCTTCGAGCTGAGCAGATGCCATGAGAAAATAAAAGCGAACGGTTGCCTTCAGCTATTACCGGCCCGTCACGAAGCCCGTCGCACACAACACTCACAAACACGCTGGAGCGGGGAGGCACTGAAACACACTCGGCTGAAACCCGAAGGGCGCACGTACGTTGGCCATCGGTGGGGCTGGCAGCCGCTTTCTCCGTTGAGAACGAGACCGTTCGCTGTCGGAGATCGATGATGGCGCCATATTCCCGCAGGAAATCCACACCGAGAATCAAATCACGAGAACATTCCCGGAGAACGACGCAGCTGACAACGAACGTTGACGTACGAATCTGGATTCTAGCCGTTCACTGTCCAATAGGAGTAATTACATGCCCCCCAGCCGTGCGTATTTGCGTGCTACACCATGGTGTCATAACCTTCCTAAGGCTCGCTGCCAGTTTCCCACTCAAAATCGAAAAGTCTGCTCCGGTATCTACTAAAGCGCTGACATTATGACCATCGATGCACACAGGGATGTCCAGCGATAGCCGGTCTCGTGAACCAAACGCTGTCGTTTCTGCTCCAAAATCCATATCTGTTCTCATTGGGGGGACTTCTTTGTGCTGACATTTAGCGGCCCCGCCCCCTGAGGTCGCTCTACTCAGTTTTCCCGGTGGGGGCTTGGCGAGCGACCAGGCGGTGCTCGCGGAAAGTCACCAGTTGCTGAAGGGGTTTGCCGACGTGGGGATGGAGACCTGGAGTGTCGGCGCGCCATCCGGAGGCTCTCTTGTGCGAGGTTGTCTCCAATGTCACGAGGTAGTTGTCCGAACGTGCGTCTAGGTGCGTTAGTGTAAAAACCTTCCGGTCCGAGTTCCCGATAAGGGCACCACCGGAAAATGTGACCAGGTTCCCCACAGTGGTAGCAAAGGCGGCGGCTCCGAGGGGCCCGCCAGACGTCCGTTCGTTGAATGTTTGACCGCGGTGGCCGCACGTACCGCGTTGGCTGCTGTACAGGAATGTATTGCGTTGGCTGCTGGACGGGCATGCACTGGGTTGGTGGTAACGTAGACAACGGAGTTTGGACGGGAACTGGGCGTCGGAGAATGTCAGCGTATGTCGGACGAGAATAATCAGGCACAGAAGTACTTTGAGCTTCAGCAACATGCAGAGATGGCTGCGTGACTTGCTGAATCTCTTCGCGGATCATATGTGCGAGAGAATCACCTCTTGGTTGGAACGTGCCACAAACCTTCTGCAGTTCCTCGCGTACAATTGCACGAATAAGATCGCGGAGGTGGTCAGTATTGCTTACAGCAGCTGTAATAGGCTCGGCAGCAGTCGTAGCGAGGATTGGGCTGTCGTAGACCGCCGAGCGGCGCTGGTGTAGGATCTTTTCCATGGTGACAGCCTCTGTTAAAAATGAGGTAACTGTAGTTGGTGGGCTACGTACAAGACCAGCAAAAAGCTGTTCTTTAACCCCATGCATCAGGTGGCGCAGCTTTCTCTCTTCAGACATGTTGGGATCCGCACGTCGAAATAGTTTCGTCATGTCCTCAACATACATCATGACAGACTCGTTTGGCATCTGTTTCCGAGATTGTAGAGCACGTTCTGCTCGTTCGCGCCTATCCAGGCTGACATACGCCTCTACGATAAGACGGCGGAACTGAGGCCATGATGTTATTGTGCCTTCTCGGTTCTCATATCATGTCAAGGCATGGTCTTCCAGGCAGAAAATGGCGTTCCGTAGCTTGAAGTTATCGTCCCACTGATTAAAGGATGCGACTCGTTCGAACTGAGTTAGCCAATCCTCAACGTCTTCATGCGCAGTGCCATGGAACGATTTCGGCACTCGGGGGTTTTGAAGGTAAACAGGAGTACCTTGCATGACCGACGTAGTGCTTTGCGTGGCTCGCCGGAGGTTCGTTGTTGAAGTGGACTCCAAGGGCCCGTGTTCGGGAGGAAGGCCCAGGTTCCTCCGGCTGACGCGATGAACTGGCGTGTCCACAGGCAAAAGCTCGGTGTCGTTGGTTCGCGGAGGGGTGTGAGACATTGAGAGGACAGTTACCCAGCGGCTCCACCAAAACTGTCACGAAGACAGGGATTTATGGGTATCGGCAACAGGGGCAGATACACACAGTCAATGCAGAGGTTCCCGGGAAACGGTAACACGAAGACACAAGCTCAAGAGTTCACAGTCCTAGCTAGCCGAAGCCCGCGAGAGTCTCCAACTTCTTCGTCGTTCAAGCGCTGCCTCGAACCGTCAGGTGGCAATATCCAGTATGAAAGACCACTAAACAAGGGTAGAGGGGAAGCCTTGATTCGCATATCGAGCCAGCGTTTCGAAAAGTGGGCTTGTCTTCGTCTGGGTCATATCCAGAAATTCGTGAGTCAGCTGCGCTATGCTGTTTTAGTAGCAAATAACATCTAGGACGGTGACATGATGGCACAAGTGCATATAAGGGGAAGCCAACCTTAAACCTCATAGAACTACTAGGGGAGTAGCCTACTTAGTACCCTGTTACATATCAGGATAAAGAAAATTAAAGAATGTAAATTCAGAGCTGGAATAAATAATCACAACACAGCAGACGTGAAAGAAAGCCTTCCTATACAACGTGCGTGTGCACTAAGCACCCGGGGATTGCGTTCGAATTGATAATAATCGCAATGAGTTGTCTGAAAAATGGAGAAGCAAAGGAGAGATATTTCATTTCCCCTTACGGAAATGCCATATCTGGACTTATAAAAAAAAATCCAGATCAGGTGTATCAGGAATTGGGCAGATATGGTATATTAGGACAGATCTAGGCCAGATAAGGCATATCTGCCCAATTCCTGATTTCGAGTACCAGATAAGGCATATCTGGTTGTATATGCCTGATCTGCCCAATTCCTGATTTCGAGTACCAGATAAGGCATATCTGGTCAGATATGCCTTATCTACCCAATTCCTGATTTAAATATCTAGCCCGCATGGCAGGTAGGTTTTGAACTATAGATCTATATATCTGCATATCAACATAACACTTTATTACAACACACACAAAACAATTTCAGTATTCCAGCTAAACGCACGCTCAATCAAGTTTGCCAAGGGAAATCTGAATTTCCCCTTTTATTTCAAACCTTACAGGAAAATAGCTTTGAAACCACAGGTTTTCTTTTTTCCCTGCCTATATGGAATCGCTCAAAGACGTACCTGAATTACGTGTGTATACCGAGGGTCAAAGACATGCTCATCCGTTGGTAAATATTGAGATTCTACTCATTTACGCGCGATACTAGCTGGTTTACTTGCGAAGCTAAATAAAATAAACGGCTATTAATCGAACTAGACTATTAAAATGAAATTTAAACGTTTGTCGACACTCGGAAAGGTACCGCTAAACCGTAGGGCGATAAAACACTCTGCTGGGACTGCTGATAATACCTAAACCTTAGCAAAGTACATATAGGCTGTCAGGAAGTACTGGTGTTACCTTAAGCAGAGACTGCAGTGCAAATTGAGCGAACGCGCCTAACTCGTGGTTGCTTTTCAAATTAGGAGAGAAAACAAAAAAAAGCATGTCCGATGGCATTTGTCATGACAGCGGCAACTCTGCCTTTAAACCAAATCAAGCATGAAGCTATTTAGGTAGTGCAAATAATAATCATAATAATGAACAATGGAGGACCTTATCCACTCACTGAAATTTGTCAAAATTGCTAGATCGAAAGACAAATTAGCAACGAAATGTACGGAAAAATATCACATACTGGCAATTACCATTCAATTTACTGATTGGAAAATTAATTTTCCATCAAAATAATAAAGTGAACAATATCCTGAGGCTGGCAAGTGCTAGTTCCCGACCAGAAGTCTCACGCTCACGGTTTTGGTGATCGGGCGTGAAGATGAGGCGGCACGATGAGGGTGCGATCCGATACAATGGGGAAGATTCGGCCGGGCCACCCAGCGCAGAATTCCCGAAAAGCTCAATCGACCATCAGGTTCGCTGCCAAGGCTGGGGAGGCAGCTTCCACCCGCAGTGGGACACAGTAATTTCCTCTGTTCGAGCGATTCAAAATATCAAGAAAATGATGGCAGTTCAGTATACGCCCCCCTCCGCGCGGTCTAGACAGTGACTCACCCTCAGAGACAG
>JAJIZL010067963.1:0-11104 GCA_023969395.1 Amblyomma maculatum
GTGGTGACAGTGGACATCCCTGTCGTAGCCCCTTCGGGCTCTCTAATAAGCTAGTCCTCTGACCTGCCCACTCCACGCACGCTCTGACATCGGCGTACAGCTCTTGCAGTAGCTCGATGCTAGACTCCTCAAGGCCAAAACCCCGCAGGATGCTCCACAATACGGCTCGGTCCACATTATCATAAGCCTTAGCGATGTCCAGGAACGCCACGAAGAGTGGGTTTCCCGATTGCTGTGCTATTTCTATGCACTGTGTGAGGACAAATAAATTGTCCTCAATGCGCCGTCCCGCCCGGAAACCATTTTGGAGCTTCCCAAGAGCCCCATTTCTCTCTGCCCACGCTTGCAAACGGGCCTTTGCCACCTGTGCGGCCACTCTGTACAGTACCGGGGTCACTGCTATTGGCCTGTAGCTGTCCAGGCACTCTTTGTCACCGGTCCCCTTATACAGCGGCTTTATTCTTGTCAGTCTCCAGTCCTCCGGGATCTTTGCATCCTCCAGCACCTCTGCGACGGAGCCTTTTAACTTTGACTGTGCCTTTGGCCCCAGTGCCTTCATCAGGCTCATGGGGATGCCATCGCACCCCATTGCGGTCCTGGCCTCCACCCTCTTCATTGCCCGTTCCCACTCCCGATCCGTAGGTGCTGCACGAAGGTCTGCTGCAAGGTCTTCTGCTAACTGTCTTCGGGGCTCGCTCATCTCTCTTCCTTCGAGCTCCGTGTCCACCGTCGACCCCTGCATCATGCACCACCACTTCTCCAGGATTGGGACACAGGCCGGCCCTGTAACCGCCTCGCCCCCTGGGGCCGCTTTCAACGCTGCTGGGCTCTGGGTCTGCCCTGTCTCCTTAACCCAGCGCCAAAAACTAATTTTCAAAAACTCAAAGCCACCATGGTGCTTTGAGCGCCCATGGTGGCTAAACTGGCCGTCTGGAAACTCCATGTAAACTCCCATAGACGGCAGCACAGCTCTCCCTCTAGGTGAGAGTAAGAAACTCTATGGTGGCCGAACTAGTCGTCAAGAAGCTACATGTAAACTCCCATAGATGGCGGCACAGGTTTCTCTCTGCTTAAGAGTAACAAACTTTTGTTCCCGGCCCTATGCTGTCAACTATTATATGCTAATAGTATGCTCGTCCTTTTTAACTCGCAAGGCCCACAACGTTGACACCGTTTTTTCACCTGAAGGGGCCCTTGACGCTCTGACCTTATTGATGCCTCATGAACTAGCTGTCTATGGTCTAAAATTACTAATCAATTCTTGTTTTATCCACAGCTTTCTGCGTCATCATGGTGCCCGAAAAACACTTTCTGGCGCAAGAGCCATCGAAAAATTGCCTGCATTATTACGGAAACAATTGCAATCCATGGAAATCTGTGCGTGTTAAAGGGACGAAATGTTTCAAATCTGCTTTAGGTTGAACCCTATTCCAAGAAAATAAACATTTGAAGATTATTGCAAAAGAGTGTGGCTTTTTATTGTTAGGAGGCTTCTACTTAAATAACTACCGCAAGAAAATATTTCGCTCAGTATAACTAATGACTATCAATGCATCACCTTTCTTTAGGTGCGATCTCTAAACACCGTAAGAAACTGTCCTGACTATAGTTAATTACGATGCACTAAATCCTAAGGCTTTCTCATGGGAGCCACCGGATGATTATATGTGCGAAAGCACTCATTCATATTCGTGCAGTCTTCAGCAAAAAAATATAACAATTATATGTGCTTAGCGTAGCTGCCATAGCAGCAGTTTTTTCCTTAGTTGCGCGACCGGAAAAAAAGAAAACTATCCGAGCGCAGTGAATTCGAGCCCAGAAATTCTTCGCGGAAGCAATTACGGATTGTTTTATCAATATTCGCTTCCGAAATCGCCTGTGCCAAACTGCAGCCTACTCGGGCGCTCAGCATTGAACGTCGTCGCCTCCATCAACTTCCATCTGTACGCAAAAGCTTTCGCAAGTCCCACTCGTTTAAATATGCACAACCGTACCATCTCTTTTCTCCTTCTCCGCACTTTGCCAAACACGTATACTACTACTACTACTAATAATAATAATATTAATACTTTATTTTTCCTTTACTACAAGGAAAGGAAAGGAGCAGCCGCTAAAAAGCTGCTTCGAAGAGCAGCTTGACGGGGCGGCTGCCCCTGCATATGACGGCATTTCACAGCAGAGAAAGTCACGCCCACACAGTGAATAAACAATCAATGGAGAAATAATTAACTACAAAAAAGCACTAGGTAAATCAGGAAAAATATATGAAAATAAAACAGAAACGCCGAAAGACAGAACACCTAACTTAAAAATATGTATTTATAGAAACATTTCGCGGATTAATTTAATGGGAGGAAGAGAGAAATCTCGACCACTATTAGCAAAGTATTGATTTAATATAGTAGGAAGCCTGAAGCGAAGCATCTGCCTACTAGAGCTATCCAGAAAGCAGTGTCACTCATTCGTTTCCTCGCACGCTGAGAGCAATAAAATTTATAAAAATATAAATATTATGACCACGTACTTTCCGCATTCCTACGAATGGTCATTGGTATCTTGCTCAGTTTGTATGGCTTTGCGCCGATGCTAAACACGGACATGCATACCTTCTTTGTACCATTTTTCAACGAGTTCACATTAAGCGTCACGTTTTGTGCAACAAGCAGCCTTGGAGGGACTGGAAAAAGATTAATGGCGTTGTTTAAAGACAAGGTTGATCAGTTGATGAAGTGGGTATATCGAAGGTCTGGCTCTACCGTCGATAGTAGGACAAACTGCCCCTGAGGAATCACTGCATGTTTGTTTGAATGTGTTAAACAGGACATTTAAAACTTGTAGCTATTTGATAGGTGAGCCAAGTGGCTCTCAAGAAACCATAGGGAGCCTTTAAAGCTATTGTGCATGTTCTTAAGGCGTACTTGTGCACAATAATCTTTTAAGGAGAAAGCCCTACACGTCTCCTGAATGGCACGAGCACGAAGTCTGGATAGAGTGTGGACCGGAAGTGGTAACAAAAATATTGTGCTTTTGGTGTGAAATATTTACGCAATCGTTCTTTTTGCAGCTTTCGGGCCGGTGTCTTACCATTTCGCTTTCCATTCAGCATCTATTTGTTAACCACGTTGAAGGCTAGTTTTCGACAAGGATTCAAACCGACGAGATAAGTGCCGCCATCGTGTGCCGTTAATTTAAGTGTGTTTATCGTAATGTGAGAGATGCTGTTGCTTTTCTTAACGCTTGAACCAAACCAACTAAGGGCACTTAACACTTCGCCAAGTTCTCTTCCAATCTCTCACTGCTAGAAAACCAAGCAAAACCATGTCAGACGATGTCAAATTGCGTTTCCCCATCTTATAATCTTTTTAAGCAGTTCAGTTCAGTTCAGACGTTCAGTCGTGTCCGACTCTTCGTGACCCTATGGACCATGTCACGCCACGCTTTCCGGTCTCTCACTATCTTCCTAACATCACATAACTTCATCTGCAATGCCTCGAGGATGCCATCTAACCATCGCGTTCGCTGCCTACCCCTTCTCCGGCGACCCTCAACCTTTCCCAACATCAAATCTTTCTCCAGCGACTCCTCTCTTCTCATCAGATGACCAAAGTAGCTGAGCTTTAACTTTAGAATTTGACCCTCTAATGAGCAGTCAGGGTTTATGGTCGACAATATCGACTGATTTGATCTTCTGGCAGTCCAAGGAACTCTCAAGAGTCTTCGCCAGCACCACAATACAAACGCGTCAATTCTTCGGCGGTCAGCCTTTTTCACAGTCCAACTCTCGCATCCATACATCACAACTGGAAAGACCATAGCACGGGTTATACGGATCTTGGTTGGCAGACTAATGTATCTGCTCTTTACTAGGTGGTCAAGGCTAACCATTGCTCTCTTTCCCAGAAGCAGGCGTCTCCTAATTTCATGGCTGCAGTCTCCTTCCGAGGTAATCTTGGAGCCCAAGAAGAGAAAATCTGTCACAGCTTCCACTTCTTGTCCATTGATGCTCCAGGACTTGATAGGGCAAGACGCCATGATCTTTGTCTTTTTAATGTTCAGTTTCAGCCCAAACTTCTCACTCTCTTCTTGTACGCGCATCAGAAGTCTCATGAGTTCCACTTCACTTTCTGCCATTAAAGTGGTATCATCCGCATTTTCCAGCAATCTTTACTCCAGCTGAAGACTCGTCCAGACCGGCCTTCCTTATGATACACTCTGCATATAGGTTAAATAGGCAGGGCGACAGTATGCAGCCTTGCCTCACTCCTTTCTCAATCGGAAACCAATCAGTAAGACCATGCCCAGTTCTGACTGTGGCCTCTTGTCCTTCATACAGGTTCCTGAGGAGACAGATGAGGTGAATTGGAACTTCCATCCCTTGGAGAGCTTGCCACAATCTGCTGTGATCTACGCAGTCAACCGCTTTCGCATAATCAATAAAGCAGAAGTAGATGGGTTTCTGGAACTCTCTTGCTTTTTCCATGATCCAGCGAAGGTTGGCAATTTGGTCTCTAGTTCCTCTGCCCTTGCGAAACCCAGCTTGCACGTTCGGAAGCTCCCGATCCACGTACTGCTACAGCCTTCCTTGGAAAATTTTCAACATCACCGTGCTAGCATGCGAAATAAGCGCGATCGTGCGGTAGTTGGAACAATCTTTGGCACTGCCTTTCTTTGGAATGGGGATGTAAACTGACCTCCTCCAATCCTGTGGCCACTGCAGGGTTGTCCAAATCTTCTGACATAATGTATGCAGAATGTTAACAGCGTCATGGTTGAGGTTTTGAAACAACTCAGCTGGAATGCTATCAATTCCGCTAGCTTTGTTCTTAGCAAGCCTGGCTATGGCCCATTCAACTTCACTCTTCAGGATGCCCGGCTCGAGATCAGTAATCACAATCGTCTTATGTTGGGTTTGCACATTCGGGTCCTTCTTGTACAGTTCTTCTGTGTATTCCTGCCTCTTCTTTATCTCTGAGGCTTCAGTGAGGTCCTTGCCTCGTTTGTCCTTTATCACGCCCAGCTTAGCACAGAAGCTTCCTTTGATATCTTTGATTGTCTTATACAGAGCTCTCGTGTTCCTTAATTGGCTGTTGTCCTCAACTGCTTGGCAATGTATGTTCAGGAAGGTATTCTTATCTCTCCTTGCTATTTTCTGAAAATCCGGATTGAGAACCTTGTATCTTTCTCTTTCCCCCGTAACTTTTGCCATCCTCCTTTCCTCAGCTATTTGCAAAGCCTCTTCAGATAACCAGTTTGCTTTCTTGAATTTCTTTTGCTTTGGAACTACCTTAGTAGCAACTTCTTGTATTATGTCACGAACATCAGTCCACATCTCTTCAGGCTCTCTGTCTTTAAGATCTAATTCTTGAAATCGATTCCTCACTTCCTCAGCATATTCTAATAGAATTTGATCCAGGTCAAACCTGCAAGGCCTTCTAGTTTTCTGCGTTTTCCTCAATCGAAGCTTAATTTTGGCAACAAGAAGCTGATGATCGGTGCCACAATCGGTCCCAGGCCTTGTTTTTACTGCTTGTATAGCGCTTCTCCATCTCTGCCGGCAAAGAATATAATCGATCTGATTCCTGTACAGACCGTCCGGTGAAGTCTATGTGTACAGGCGCCTCTTGTGCTGTTGAAAATGCGTATTCGCTATGGTCAGGTTATTTTCTTGACAAAACTCTACTAGCCTCTGCCCAGCTTCATTTGGCTCGCCAAGACCGAACTTGCCTATAATTCCGGATATTTCTTCACTCCCGACCTTAGCATTCCAGTCTCCTACAAGAAAAACGGCGTCTGATGAGGGGGTGCGGTCTAAAAGGCATTGTAGGTCCGCATAAAATCTCTCAACGTCAGCTTCTTCAGCAGCAGTGGTCGGTGCATAGACTTGGATAACTTTATGTTGAAAGGGTGACCTTGGATCCGAAGCGAAATCATTCGGTCGTTTTTGGGGTTGTACCCTAGCACTGCTTTGCCCATTCTTCTGTTTACTATGAGAGCGACCCCATTCCTTCTCTTGGATTCGTGCCCACAATAAAATACATAATGGTCGCCGGAGTTAAATTCTCCTATTCCAGTCCACTTGAGCTCGCTGATACCCAAGATATCAATGTTCAATCTGTCCATTTCTCGCTTGACGACATCCAGTTTACCTTGCGTCATAGACCTTACATTCCATGTTGCTATGTGATATATCTCCTTGCAACATCGGACTTTCCGGTCGCTTCCCGACACATCCACAACTGAGGATCCTTTTGGCTTTAGCCCAGCCGCTTCATTCGTCCTGGAGCTACTAGGAATCGCCCTTTGTTCATCCCCAGTAACATGTGGGACGCCTTCATACCTGGGGGGCTCATCTTCCGGCGCCATATCTTTAATGGTATTGTGACTGGCCATAGGGTTTTCTTGGCAGGAAATACTGGAGTGGGTTGTCATTACCTTCTCCAGTGAATCACATTTTGTCAGAACTCTCTGCCGTGACCTGTCTATCTTGGGAGGCCCTACACAGCAGAGCTCACGACTTCATCGAGTTTCGCAAGCCCCTCCGCCTCGACAAGGCAGTGATCCATGAAGGGGTTTAAGCAAAGGGGTATAAGCAAAGGGTGATCCATGAAGGGGTTTAAGCAGTTATACCTCTGCTATTTTGTCTTCTGTTGTAGCCTTGCCACGGCAAAATTACGCTCACGTCGAACTCTGACCCGGGTAAACAAATTTCAAAGATAAACTGGGTGGCACCAAATTAAGCCGGTATGGAGTATCAGCTGAGTATCACATTCAGATATGTTCAGCAATAGCTTCTTCTGTTTTGAAGTCGATGTGAGTGCCGGCGTTGTCAGCCGTACTAGCCCAAACAGAAAGACATACATTTTGACTGACATCACACTGAAAAACAGTAGAGGTCCAGTACACTTGCGGCTGTAATATTTGTGTATTTCAGATAGTCTGAATGAGTGATCTATGAAAATGAGAAGCATTGCTTTTTCGACCATTCTATTGAATGCTTAAGAGCGTTGCGAAGCTGAAAACTTCCTCCGCTCTGAAACTAGTCAACCTGTTTCCAGAAGCGCACCCCTTAGCGGCTGCCTGTCGCAACTACATACTTGCCCTGCTGGAATAGAATACAATGAGAAGTAGCCGTTTCAAATCGCTACATACCGATTTCTCAACTCCCTTTAAGGAACCCTAAAAAAAGTTTACGAGTAATATTCTAATTGAGCAAATCCGTAGGGCACTAGAGCGAGCAGTTGAATCAAATTTAGAAACCCTGAGTTTACCCTACCATTTGCAAACAAGTTTCAAATGTGCTCTTGGCGACCGCTCGAAAAGCATTACTGCGTCATCTCACCACATGTTATCTGCCCCCTTTCTGATAACGTGAACTGAGCTTTTTAGATGTGCGCTCTCTCATTGAGCACTTCCAAGGGATGTGGGTAGGGCGCCATCGCCAGATGCTTTTTTTTTTTATTTTCACTCACGCCGGCATGCACTGATTTGAAATGGAGGGGGTAATCGGGATAAGAGGAGCAACATTTCTGATCGCTTATATATTGGTATTGGTGTTAATACAGCCAGCCTAGAAACGTTTGCGTTGTGGACAGGACTGAAAGAATACTTATTGTTCATACGCGTTCTCTAGTTTGAGAAAATAGCTTTCCATGTGGCCACTTTTATTAGCTTTTAAGCGCAGCACTCACTGGCCAGGTGTCACCATAGGTACGCACAGCCAATTTGACGACAATTCGTCCACGCCATTATCAAAATCGCTCTTAATTGCCTTTGTGCTCCACTCGTGAATTGTGGAGCAATAAACCGTGCGCTCACTCTTCAGGCCTCTGCGTACGGAAAATATATGCGCATTCTCTTGAATTTAGGAGATGCTAGCAATGCACCTATTTATTGTCCCGCAATCCATCACATTGTTACTGGAGAGAACACCTTCGGGAAAGAACACGTGCGTAGTAAACTCGTACGTCATTTAAAGGGAATAATGAGCTGTGAAACGGAGGGAAGAGGATGTTGTGTGCGTGCGCAGGATGTTATTGGTAAGGGGACAATACGTGCGTGCTGATAGCGCGCAATTTCCTCCCTGTTGAAACTCATCTGCAGTACAAACGTCGCCCTAACCTCCGGTAATCACAATTCAGTATTAATACGAAAGTATTAAGGGCGAAAGCCTTTAATGCCTCATCGTTGTCGACAGAAGGTTGCCAGCAGAGGTGTCATGCTTTCGAGAGCGAGAGTTAAAAATAAATTAATAAACCTTGTCTTGCCTTCGCCTCTCCACGCCAGGATAGCAGCACACCGCTGATATTTCGCAGGGAAATTTGAGAAAAGGTTCTCTTTAATATCTCGTGTCTCAACTTCTTGGCATCAAAAGAAATATAATCAATCCCGCCAGTGTACGGGTACTTTCTGCGGCCTTCAAAAAGTGAGCAAAGAGGAAAGCGTGCACAGAGTGGTTTAACGCACGTGATGCTGATCGCAATATAGGAACGCGCCAGAGAGCACAATATGCATCAGAAAGAAAAAAGTGAAGTGAAGAGTGAGTTACGAGTCTTGAATGATAGTCGGTCATTACTTTGAAATGGTCGTGCCCTCCTAGATCTCAAGGGCTGGCAAGAATGGGTGTGCGCCACTCCGGTTGCACTACAGAGCGCAGACAGCGTTGACTCATTCCCACAGCGTGCTGGCAGCATTTATAATGTGTGGGGAATCCCTCTTCCCGAGGGGCACACGAACTGACTCGAGGCGGGTCGTGTAAAAATAAGGGTTTTATTGCGAAAGCCATACTACTCTAGGTTTCGAGCCTTCAGCTTGGCGCGGGCGCACCCAAGTGACGCTATGACGTCACACCCCACGTGACGCTAGGGTGAGAGCTGGGCTACCAACTCAAACGGTCGGCGTAGTGTGGTCGCAGCCACGGCGCAGCGCGTGACGTCACACCTCACGTGACACAAAAGCGAGAGATGGGCTGGCAGGAGCTGCCAACTTGGGTCTCTCGTTTCACATGGGATTGCTCTGTCTGAATCAGCTTGCTAGGACCCTGGCAGTCACGTTGCCCCTATAGGCCACTAAGGCACGTCCATACGGCTTGGTTAAAGAGAGGCTTTATATGTGGGCTGAGGAAGAAGAAAAAGAGAAGAAGAAGAACGCTCGGTCACCCGCAGCTAATGCTTTCGCTCAATATTTGGTTCAGCAGCGTTGCACCCTTGCAATTTTATGCCTCACGTGTTCGTAGATTAGGGGTGTCATGATCTGGAGCCAGCAGCAGGAGCGCCCGCACTGAAGACGATGCCGGCCAGGAAGAGAGCTAGGCGACGGCGAGCGCTCCCCGGGAGCGGTTATCCCGGCACGAGCGGGGAGAGGAAAATGGTAAAAGGGGCGGCACATCATCGGTAGCCGGGGGAAAAGCGCTCCCGTCAAATGTGGCTGGAGCGGTCCCCACAAATGGGATTAAGAAAAAATCTAATTACTGACGCATGAGCTGCTCTAGCTGCTACTCAGAGTTCATGCAAGTGCTGTAGGAACCAGAAAACCTTTTTCATGTCCCTTTCACGTTTTCCTTTCAATTGGCCCTCCTCCATGACCTCTCTCCGTCGCTCAAACAACAGGTCTTAAACTCACTTCACTCAGTGGACTTCGGTGCAAGTCTCAAGAGGCTTCAATTTAGGAAGATGCTCAATATTTTCGACATAGGTGTTTTGTGTGTAAACATGTAGAGTCAGAGTACGTAGAAACTGCAGCCTAGCGAAATTTGAGGTGTACATATAGTTACGAGTCGCATATAAGTAATATTCAGCCAGTTTTATGTGATAGCTTTTCGGGCCGATATGTGGTACATATTTATATTCAGTATAACCATATGCATGGAGGAAGGAAACAACTTAGGAGAGGCCCTTGCCATTCCTAATGCATTGGAGAAAGTGTGGCGGAAGTGACGTCAAAATTTAGGGTTAGCCAAACCGGGCCATTAGCAACGGCGACGCGTTGCTATGAAAACTCGGGCCACTAGCAACAGCGTTGCTAAGGGCCCTAGGTACGTGAGCGTCGCGGAGAAAGGGTAAAGGAGGAGGAAGGACGTTGCAGCGTCCGGTCGCGGCGCGGCCGCGCCGGCTTCAAAAAAATGACGTCAGGGCCTCTCCTAAGCTTTCCTTCCTCCATGACCATATGACACCTTTTCAAGAGCTGGCATTTGGTAAAAAAAGTACAGATAGCCATTACACAGCAAAGTTATAGTTTAGTATACCTGGCACAGGTACTTTCTGCAGCTAACATATTTTGTACTTATGATTCAATCAGATTTCGCATTGGTGAGTAAAACCTAATTTTATTAGCGGGTTAGCTTAAACTATCCAGCGTTCAGGATCGCTACTGTTTTTGCCACTTCGCAGCCGACTGCACGGTGGTGCTGCTTACAGGCGTTTTCGGTCGTGAGCACACTGAGCTTTCTCTGTGGCCTTCATTTTTTTTGTTTCGTGAAATGTCGAATCTTCTAGCAACGTGCAATGTCCTTTTACCTTTGAACAGCGCCTATACGGCTTGTCTCTGTGAACGGCTTTTTTATTTTTTTCGCGCTTCGTGCCGCATTCGAATAAATAGCTTCTTTTGGGGCGGCGCTATACTACGGAATGTAGTGCATGCGCGTGACAGGAACGCTGACTATGACAATGGTCTGGGAAAAGGCATCCGCATACACTTGAAGATAGAAGCAAAATGCACTTCTCTACAGCATACAATGTACACTGGCGAGCAACTGCGAGTGATTGCGTTTTCGTCGCAGCCCTCGCCGATAACATGTTTGGTGACGTAGTTTTGCGTACTGAACCGAATGATGGTCACCCTTTCTGCCACAGCAAGCGCCAATAAGCACGAGCTCCGCTCTCTCATCTAACGTCTGCGCTCCGCCAGAATTTCCCGCTTTTCTCCTTTTCATGCATATGCTGAAGGGCATGAACACTGAATCCATCCTTGTATAGCCTTTGTCAAACGTTAAAGCCCGCAGGGCTTCTGGTTCTGAGCTGTGTTGGCGCTGATTTAGCATTAGTGGTGATTCTTCTTATTGGATCAGTCGATATTGTCGACCATAAACCCTGACTGCTCATTGGAGGGT
>JAJIZL010067965.1:0-12795 GCA_023969395.1 Amblyomma maculatum
GAGTTTGCAATGCTTGCAGCACGGGATGCCGCGAGCAGACTGATGTAGTGCGTTGCACTTTACCGCAGAGGGTGGGGGAGGCGCGCGAGCGCGGCGAACGACGGCGCCCTGCGTGACCGTCCGTAGTCGTCGCTGGGCCTAAATTGTTTCGCTTCGAAGCAGCGGCGGTCGGCGCTTTGGAACTGATCAACGCTGTAGTAAATCATCTACTTATGGAACTGCCCTATTGTGAATCCTATCGTGCCATAGTAAAAGAACCATAGGATAAACTCTGACGACGCATTAATCGCAGAGCTAGTACGAGCAGATCGTATGAGCCGAAATGCACCAGCTGCAGCTGGCTTGAGCAGAAACTTGCTTGTATCACGGCTATCGCTCTTACCAGCAATTTACTGCTGGTAATCGATCCTCACAAGGGCTTCATACTTGATATTCGGCTCAGTATTCCAGACGCTAACAAATTTTAGAACGCTTTATTTCGGACATCGGTGCCAACGATCCGCCGTGTCGTTCGCGTACGATATGCGGGAGGAGGGGCCACAACGGCGGTGTTTACGGCGGCCGAGGAGGTGCTGCCATCGTGCGGTGCTTGACCATCTGAGGTGGCGCCTGAGGAGCTCGCACAGCGTACGAGCAGATGACTTTCGCAGCTACCGGATGTGTGTCCGTGACGTCCTGGCTGCAGTGGCCGCCGCAGCGAATGGCAGCTTCTAGAAAGCTTTGCCAGTCAAATCACCCGTGACGTCTCGGTTTAAGGAAATAGTTCAATGCGACACCGCCAAGCGACAACCCCTCTGCCCACGAATTTCAAAAAAGGCTGTATTTAAAAATTAATAATAAATCGTTGGCTTTGTTCGAAGGCGTTATACTTTGGGCTAATGCCCAAAAGGATTCGTTCTAAACACTGAACACGTTTATTAGTGGCTTCTTGGTGACCGTTTCAGTGGACCTCTAACCGGTTTGGCCGGTGTACGCCTTGCCGTTATGTAGTGGAGTGGAGCATACGACGCCTTCCGCTTGTGCTACTAAAGGATTACTGTGCTTCACAGTCCATCCGATGCTTTTTGTGTCTTTCCATTTATCTTGCAACTATGTCCAGATATTCGCTAAGGAGCTGAAAAGGCCACCCTGCCTTGTTCAAAATGTCAAACTTCGTGCATATGTGCAAAAGCAGCTACCATTTTGATTCGCTGTCGGGCTTCAGCTGATTATACTCCGCTTCATATATCAGGTGCAACGCAGCGAAAGCTACGCAAGTATTCCACAAGAAAAAAACGGTGTGTCACTACGCGCTCGTTTTGTGGCCGAGTGGTTCCTGCGGATACGGGTTCTATTCGGAGCATACACGTTTGCAATAACTTGCTTCGCATTCCTAGACATCTTCGTAGTGCGGATCTTATAGAAAAAAGGCGCACCAAAGAATCATTTTCTCAAAAAGAAATGCGCAGGCTGGTAGCAGTAGCTATCATGCTCATTTTTCTTCCTATATATTCATCATCATCATCATCATCATCAGCCTGATTATACCCACTGCAGGGCGAAGGCCTCTCCCATATTTCTCCACTTAACCCGGTTCTGTGCTAGCTGCATCCACTTGACCCCTGCGAACTTCTTAATCTCATCCTCCCACCTAACTTTCTGCCGCCCCCTGCTACGCTTTCCTTCCCTGGGAATCCAGTTTGTTACCCTAAGCGACCATCGGTTATCCTCTCTTCGCACTACATGTCCTGCCCATGTCCATTTCTTCTTCTTAATTTCTACTAGAATGTCGGTACCTTGAGTTATTTCTCTGACCCACTCTGCACTCTTTCTATCTCTTAATGTTACCCCTACCATTTTTCGTTCCATAGCCCTCTGGGTTGTCCTCAACTTAAGTAGAACTCTCTTGGTTCTCCTATATACTACTATATACCGCTTTGCCCTGGTGTACAGCATCCGTTTGAAATGTGAGAAAAGCTATGTAGGGCAAAGCGGTAGGTGCTTGAACGACCGCCTCCGGGAACATTGTGTCTGAAAAGCGAGGAGGGTTTTTGGATGTACACTGCATGAAATGTAAACTAAACTGTAATGACGAAAATTTATACCGACACGATCCAGATGAAATGTTCGTGTACCATCCTGACTACCAACAATGCCATGTTATCGCGAAAAACCGATGTCAACTGACTCGTGAGATTACAGAAACCGAAATGATAGATCGGTTGGGTGGGTCTTGCGTAGCCAAGCCTTCTATCGCTCTTACTCGTAAGGAGTTGATATACTTAAGACGAGATATGAATGTATCGCCTACTGCGCATGTATGATGTTGGGTGTTTTCATCTGTATAATAAGGCTCTGAGGCTCGAAATAAACTGTTGCAAGTCAGCGCTCGTCTGCCTTATGTGTCTCCATTTTGTCCTCGTCCTTCTCTGTGCTGTATTATTCAACCAAAAATTAGGGCACTGCCTCTTGAGTTATCAAAGAAAGCTTCCTTCCTGATCTGCATTTTCCACAATCGGAAATAATTGCACACTCTGTTTCTTTTCCATCGAATTTATCCATCTTTACCTTCTGTGTTTTTCACCTGTTGCTTAATGCTCTTTATTTCTCCGTCCTTGTGACTAGCATACTTACTAGTTAGTTTCCTAGTTCTTTTCCTCCATTGTGAGTCAACGCTTTTTAAGTACAGGTATTTAAATACTTTAGCTGCCCATCTGTTACTGTCCAATTTCCTCAGGCGTTCCTCATATAATATTTCACTCTGAGCTTCCCGTACTTCGAAATATGCCCAGGCCATATCTCTCTGTACCACCTCATTCGTGGTTTTGTCGTGGGCACCTAATGCTACTCGTCCAACGGCTCTCTGATTTATTTCCAATGTCGACTGTACCTCTTGATTTTAGGCACGAAACGGCATTTCCGAAAGTAAGTCCGGGCACCATAATTTCTTTCCAAATACCCCTCAACACCTCATATCTATTGTATCCCCACAATGCCTTATGCTTCATTATCCCGGCATGTCTTCGCCCTTTGGCCTTAAGATATTGCTTATGCTTTCCAATGTATGCCAATCCTTCGTTTACCCATGCCCCAAAATATTTATATTCTGCTACTGTGTGTATTTCATGGCCTTGTATTTTAAGACCTTGATCAGTTGAGCCGTTGAAAATCATCAGACCCGACTTACCTGCGCTAAAACTGAAGCCTAAAATGTCCCCTTCGTCTCCGCAATACCTAACTAGAGTTTGCAATTCTTCCAGACTCTCAGCTAGCACCACAATATTGGCGCATAGAAGACGACGCAAAAGATGAGGACTGTGGGAACACAAGTGCGAGCTGAAAAAGAACAAGGAGGAAGCTTGAGCGCAAGACTCGTTCTAGTCGACTAATCAAAACGTCCTCTATTTTGGCCCTCCTTGGCGTTCTGTCGAGACGTGACACTGGTGGAGGTGCTGGGGTATGCATAAGACTCCTTCCGGCAGTCCACAGCGGATCCCAGACATCGACACTCCTGTCCATCGCGCTAGCCGCCGCCTTCTAAGCCTAGCCCCGGAGTACAGCCATCTGCCGAACGACTCTTCAAACGCCCAAGTTCGTCAGGTCCCCCAAACCATGGCCCATTCCAACCTTACGCCGGTGACTCTTCAAAACACCAAGGTACCAGAGTGCTTTCGCGGGGAAGCATTTGAAGATGTCGAAGACTGGCTTGACCAGTTTGAGCGAGTGGCCAAAATCAATCAATGGAGCGCAGACCAGAAGCTGTCCAATGTTTATTTTGCCCTTCAGGATAATGCTAGAACGTGGTTTGAAAACCACGAGACCACTTATCCACATGGAATGACTTCCGCCGCCAGCTGGTAGATACTTTTGCGAGAACGGATCGACGAGACAATGCGCTGCGCCTGCTTGAAGTGCGCGTCCAGAAGCCGAATGAGAGCGTGGCTATGTTTGCGGAAGACATGGCTCGCCTTTTTCGCCGTGCCGACCCTGATATGAGTGAGCCAAAGAAGCTACGGCATCTCATGCATGGCGTCAAAGAATAGGTGTTTGCCGGCTTGGTACGCAACCCCCCCAAAACCGTGAGTGAGTTCGTTAAGGACGCTACGGCTATCGAACGTGCCTTCCAAGACCGGTGCCGCCAGTACAACCGACCGGTCAACTGTGCCCCGACGACTGCGGCGGCGCTGACTGCAACAGATACGACCACTCTTCGAGACATCATTAGAGGCATTCTCCTTGAGGAGCTGCAGCGAATTGCGACTACGAAGGCTCAGTCGTCAGGGGCCCTCATGGAAACAGTGAGGAATGAAATTCGGTATGCCTTATCACCGTCTACACCATGCAACGAGTCTCATCCAGTCGACAACGCAGCACCCCTTTCCGAACCATACCACGCTCCAAAACCGATCAGCTGCACGGCCAACATTCCTGCACCTTACCTCGAGCCGCAGCCCGAGAGCTATGCTGCGGTCTTTCGTCGCCCACCTCCAGACCGCGCCCCACCGAGCTTACCGAACCGTCAGGAGATTTGGTTCCTCCAGGGGCCTCAGTGGGCGCCTCCCAGGCGCTCTCAACTGCGCCGAACTGACAGGTGGCGCAGTTATGACAGCCGACCACTTTGTTTCTACTGCGGACAACCTGGCCATGTGTATCGGTACTGCCGCCACCGCGAAGAGGGGCAGTCCTTTCCGCCAGCTTCTGCTCGCCGCCGCTTCGACACTGATTCTGCCCAAATCGACGACGATCCCCCGGTCAACAGAGAAACCGAATCCCCGGGCTTCCGCCGCCGCTCCTCCCCGTCGCCACAGCGTTATTATTCGCCGACACGTCGCAACACTACTGACGTTAGCGGACGGCGGTCCCCTAGCCCTCACCGGGGAAACTAAGAGCTGCAACCTCGCGAGGGGAGGTTGCAACCAGTCGAAAAGTTCCGCAACCCTCACCACCGCCGCTATTGCCGACAACCCGTGCTTCTGACGCCGCCGCTAACGTTGACATTTCCGCACTACCGCCGAAAATGCCGTACCAGATGATCAGCCATGACGACGAAGCTGACAGCGCCGACCTCGCCGCGCTTCCGCCGCAAATGCCGAAAGGGACGATGAACCCAAAACTCTTTGTTAGCGCTGACCTCGCTGTTTCCATTGATGGGCTGGAGGTGCATGCTCTGGTGGATACCGGGTCAGATTTTTCAATGATTAGTCAGAAACTGGCCGACACGCTGCGCAAAGTAAAAACTGAATGGACTAGGCCAGTAATAAAAAGTGCTGGGGGTCAGCTACTGGCACCGACAGGGAAATGCACTGCCCGGATAGGAATAGGAAACGCGGTGTTTGTTGGCAGCTTCGTTATTCTCCCTGACTGCTGCAAAGACCTCATCTTGGGCATGGACTTTCTGCGTCTTCATGGGGCTGTAATCAGCATCGGTGACAGCGTCGTTGCCTTCACCAATAACCATGAAGACCTTGGTTATGCGCAAGTACCACTATTGCCCTTACGCGTCGCCAATGAGACGGTGACATTATCTCCGCGATCATGCCCTCTTGTTGAAGTGAAATGCGAAGTAGCGCATTCAAGCGATGGCGTCGCCGAACGGGCAGTTACCCTGGTACTCAGCCGAGGTGTTTCTATAGCTCGAGGGCCGATCAACTTGACCAATGAGCATACCGAACTGCTGCTGACAAACTTCAGCGACGAGCGTCAGCAAATTCCAAAAGGCACAACTGTGCCCTTTTTCGACAGCCTCCCAAATGCGCAGCACTGCTGCTTACTGCAACAGAGAGGATCAGTGTGCAAGACACCCGTAACCATCGTTGATGTGAGCCCAAATTTGTCTTCTTCAGAGCGGCACCGCCTTTTGGATCTCATAGACCAATTTCGAGACTGTTTTGCTTCAGAATCGCGGATCGGCCAAACGCCTTTGACAAAACATCGGATTATCACGGATGACTCGATTCGCCCGATTCGACAAAATCCTTACCGTGTGGCTCCGAAAGAACGTGAAGCCATTCAGCGCCAGGTGGCCGAAATGCTTAGAGACGACGTTATCCAGCCGTCACGGAGTCCCTGGGCTTCCCCCGTGGTACTTGTTAAAAAGAAAGATGGCAGCTTACGATTTTGCATAGACTATCGCAAGCTCAACCAAGTGACCAAAAAAGACGTGTACCCTCTCCCTCGCATCGACGACTCCTTGGATCGCCTACGAAATGCACGTTACTTCTCGTCGATGGACTTGAAATGTGGATATTGGCAAATCGAAGTGGATGAGAGGGATCGGGAGAAGACAGCATTCATCACTCCCGACGGATTGTATGAGTTTAAAGTCCTTCCGTTCGGTTTATGCTCTGCGCCTGCAACATTTCAGAGGCTGATGGACACTGTGCTTTCGGGACTTATGTGGCAAACATGCTTGGTGTATCTTGAAGACGTGATCGTGTTTTCGGCTACATTTGAAGAGAATCTACTCAGTTTGCTAGCTGTGTTTCAGGCCATACGATCTGCGGGCCTCACACTAAAACTCGAGAAGTGCCACTTCGGTTACGAGGAGCTGCAGTTCTTAGGTCACGTCGTCAGCCAAGAAGGTGCTCGGCCTGATCCTGAAAAGCTCTCCGCAGTCGCCAAGTTCCCAACACCTACGGACAAAAAGACATTGCGGCGCTTCCTGGGTCTTTGCGCCTATTACCGTCGGTTTATTGCTGGCTTCTCACGAATAGCCTGGCCATTAACTTCACTGACGCGTGACAACGCTGTCTTTCGCTGGGGTGAAGAACAGCAACAAGCTTTCAATGAGCTGAGGAGGCGTCTACAGACACCACCTGTCCTGGCGCACTTTGATGACGACGCCCCTACACTGCTTCATACGGATGCCAGCAACGTGGGCTTAGGTGCTGTATTGGTGCAGCGCCAGGATGGTGTGGAAAAGGTAATTGCTCACGCCAGCAGGACCCTATCTAAAGCAGAAGCGAACTACTCGGCAACCGAAAGAGAATGCCTTGCAGTGGTATGGGCGGTTATGAAATTCCGCCCTTATTTGTACGCTCGCCCCTTTGAAGTCGTCAGCGACCATCACTCTCTCTGTTGGCTGACGAACTTAAAGGACCCTTCAGGGAGACTCGCGTGTTGGAGCCTTCGATTACAAGAATTTGACATGGCAGTTATTTACAAATCTGGAAAGAAGCACACAGATGCAGATTGCCTTTCGCGAGCGCCGGTCGAACCTTCCACTATGACCGATGAAGACACTGCGTTTTTAGGTGTCATAGATGACGCAACGCTTTCCCAACAGCAGCGAGAGGATCAGGAATTGCTCCCTCTTATTGATTACTTGGAGAAGCGAACTACGGTTGTTCCGAAGATTTTCGCCCGAGTAATCCCTTCATTCTTTATTCGCAACAACGTACTTTATAAGAAGAACTTCCGTCCTGGCGGAAACAGTCATCTACTCGTCGTCCCATCGGTTCTCCGCACTGAAGTTTTGCAAGCGTGCCACGACGAGCCAACCGCCGGTCACCTAGGCTACACCCGCACGTTGGCTAGAGTACAGCACGGATACTACTGGCCAAAACTGCCGGCGACAGTGAAACGCTATGTACGTACGTGCATAGACTGCCAGCGCCGTAAATCACCCCCTGTAAAACCAGCTGGCCTACTCCACCCCCTTCAAGTGCCAGCGACACCTTTTAAGCAAATTGGCATGGACCTCCTGGGGCCATTTCCGACGTCTACAGCCGGGAATAAATGGATAATTGTCGCCACTGATTATCTGACTCGCTACGCGGAGACCAAGGCTCTGCCAAGGGGTACCGCCGCCGAAGCAGCTAGGTTCTTTGTTCAGAACATTGTCCTGAGGCATGGCGCCCCGGCACTTATTATAACTGACCTAGGAACTACATTTTCGGTCGAACTTTTGGAAATCGTTCTTCGCCTCAGTGGTACCAGTCACCGTAAAACTACAGCCTATCACCCTCAAACCAATGGGTTGACGGAACGCCTCAATAAGACCCTCGCAGACATGCTTTGCATGTACATCGACGTGAACCACAAGAATTGGGACGAAATACTTCCCTACGTCACGTTCGCCTACAATACGGCCCGCCAAGACACCACTCGCATGACACCATTCAGCCTCCTTCACGGGTGACCAGTAACAACTATGCTAGATGCAATGTTGCTCCCGAATACCGACACCGATGATCTCGATCAGGACGCCGAGGAATTCGCTCAGCGTGCAGAGGAAGCTCGCCAACTAGCGCGTGTGCGGATCAAAAACCAGCAGGAGCATGATGCACGACGCTACAACCAGAGACACCGACATGTAATGTACGAACCTGGCGACAAAGTGTGGGTCTGGACGCCTATTCGCCGCCGTGGACTCTCCGAAAAACTATTGCGGCGATACTTTGGACCCCATATTGCTCAGCGACGTTTAACCGACCTCACTTATGAGGTGATGCCAGACGGGGTGTCAACATCAAAGCGACGCCAGCACCAAGCTGACGTCGTCCACTTCGTGCGTATGAAGCCATACCACTCAGTCTGACCTTAACCTCCTACTTCCTTTTGTTCTCATCGGGACGATGCTTCCGAAGGAGGGGGGCAAATGCCGCATAGAAGACGACGCAAAGAGATGAGGACTGTGGGAACACAAGCGCGAGCTGAAAAAGAAGAAGGAGGAAGCTTGAGCGCAAGACTTGTTCTAGTCGACTAATCAAACCGTCCTATATTTCGACCCTCCTTGGCGTTCTGTCGAGACGTCACAATATCGTCTACATAGATCAAACAGGGGAGGCGCTGCTCTACCGCCTTTCCACCTAATCTATATGACAGGTTAAAGCCTAGGTTAATGTCTTGTATCCTCCGTTCCAGGTTTATCATATAAAGCATGAACAGCAGCGGTGATAGAGGACAACCTTGTCTTAATCCTTTGCATACTTTGACATCATCCGTACTTCTTATCCCTTCCCACGTAATTTCTACTTTGTTATCCCGGTATATTTCCTGTAGGAACTCTCTTATCTCATAACTGATACCTTCTTCTTTTAATATGTTCCACAGGAGTTCCCTGTTTACATTGTCGTACGCCCCGTTTATGTGCAGGAAGGCGGAGGGCACAGCCAGCACCATCTAGTGGCACAGCTGGCAAGGTTGCGGGGCAGCGAAAACGCGACACGAACGAAAACGACCTAAAAAGCATACAAATTCACTGAATCCGATCCTTTCTCCCTAAAAAGGTGCTCTTTATGAAGTTGATAGCAAATGTAAGATGTATTAGGCTTGCATACAAAGTAACTATTATTTCCTCTCCTCAGAGCAGGTATTATTTTTCATCGCGGATAAAAAAGCGCTAACAAAAACTGTAGCTTTGCCAGTGTTGCACTTGATGTATGAAACGGAGTATAGTGTGTTCGGTTGGAAATTCTTTTACATTTTGTTTTCTGCGACAAAAGAAAGAAGTTCCCGCGGGTATCGCGTATACATAAGCCTGCGCAGTAGTGCTGAGAATATATCCTGTAGTTTATGCTGACATGATTTTTCAAGTCATTATTAAAAGTTGTCAGTAGAATATTTCTTTTTAGTAACATTGAATGATTGGAATCATGCCAAAATGCGTTTTCTCTTTCTTCGCTCCAATGCCCGGAACACATGTTTAGGTGTGAAAGGGACTCCGGCGAAGGAGCGAAAAACTCAAAGTTAGTAAACAAAGTTATAGTAACAAATATACATTTAATGTCTGTGGTCCTGTGGGTCCAACGCATACTCCTTGCTGCGGAGCCTGGTGACGCCCAATATGACGTATTAAGTCCCCATTGACCAGATGTTTACCACGCTCTCAGCCACTACACTCACAAGGCTTGCGTGGTTGTGTGCCGCTTCAGATTCAGAATCAGTCAAAGTCTCTACGGTGTCACACAGAAAAAGCTTTGAACGAACTGTCAGTACGGTGTATTTCAATCTGGCATACTCGTTAGACTCGTTTGCTCCAATAACGACACGCAAATGCAACAGCTGAAGGCACCGTGCAGACAAAAAGAAACGGAAGAAAGCGACGCCTGGTGTAGGTCCGGGCAAACATTAACAAACGTACCAACGAACAACGGAACACGCATTTATGGGTCCCTCTTGCTTAGCTTTTTATGGGTATGCAGCTGGTGCAAACTCCATTCCAACCATTGAGCCCCGACATGCAATCTATTAAGGCATTAAGACAAAATTTATTAAGGCAAAAAGAGCTACGAACGTGATACACGCAAAGGCTCTCTGCCTCCAGACAGACAACGAGGCTTTGTTCGAAATCTTCGACAGACACAGCTTGTATTACAGGAACCGTTTGCCATTATAGAAGTCCTTCATCTCTTCAGACAGAGCTTGATAAGGGAACTCTGCGGAAGAGACATGCTCACCGTGTGCTAGCCGAAGGAAGCCTGGCGTTATCTGCGACGAAGAGAAGCTTCTTCCTGCATCGGAAGCGAAAGAGAAAAACGAGTAGCCGACCGCGTCTCTCAGCTCATTAAGCAACGAGCCTTCGACAAGAGTGTCCGTCAGTTATCAAACATCCGGTATGATCCCCCTGGTACCCCAGTTTCTATGATTTCCAAGTGTCCGGATGCCTGTGAACTACTGTAGACTTCGCAAACAAAGAACTGTTGTATCCCAGTGTCACGCAGTAAGCTGCATTAGAGAGGGACGGATGGGGCAATTTATCGAAGCAGACGACCACAAAGTACAGTAACAGTGTTTCCATAACCTTTGGGAAGAAGCGTAAAACGAAAGAGCAAATACACGCTCTCGCTGCCTTACAGCGGAGATGTTTTCCTCCCGTAAGCGATGTGTGCTGTCCACTCTCTAGGCGCCTCTTCCGGTGCCTTCCTCGGGCAAGGTGGTGACCCTCTTAAGCCTTAGGCTAACCGTCACTGCATAACATTCCCTCAGAAAATTAGAGAACGGAATGGATCGTTCAGTAGAGTGGTGAGTACTGTGTTAATGCAGTGCTCAGCACTCATGAAGTAATTCTTGACTGGTGCTCTATTTTCAGAGCGTAGCTCTGCTCCTTGCCCTGCAACTCCCAAGGTAACTGTCGAGTTTAACCTCGGCGTGACCCAGTATAGAGAAGCGTAACTGCGGCGTTTGCTCGGAGCCGCTGTCTGCTGTGATACCACGCGAATATAGGCGGGGGTTTGACAACTGCATCGAGCCAGCTTCGTAGCTCAGTATCCCCATGGGTGGCTGTCAGAGCGCGTCAACGACTCAGCGCAGGCGTCAGGGTGATGTGTAGCCATGCTCAACACAGCGTACGCTCGGTAACGAGGTGTCACTGGGATAAATCTCCGCAATTTTCTTAGAATGAAGGTGAATGCCTCAAAATTATTTGTGTTTTGTATTGCGTAATTTTTAGTCCGTGAATGGCCTACCTGTGTAAGTAATATATATGTGTTCTGCGGCTGCACTGCGATGCCTTTGACACAATAGGATCACTAGATAAAACTGACAGTGTCTGCACAGGACGATAATGTTTTTAGTCTTCAAGTGGCGGCGCTTCTAGTAAGGAGCGAACATTCATTTTATCGACACTACAAGGCCTCGGCATGGGAGCGAAATTTCGCACAAAAATTCTGCATTTACGAACTCCTTCCTTGCCACCAGGCCACGGCTGTTGCCCGACCACTGCTGTCTTCTGTTCGCTTGAGCGGACACTGGGCTTACTAACGGCACGTATTGCAGGCAACGCCTGATTGCAGGTGGAACGTTATTTTTGTGGCTCCGATCTTATTTCTCAAAGTTTAGTGCGTCGAGCTCCGCATTGAACATCCTTATATGTGCCTGATTACCCACACATTGCATATCCCGAGTCCTGTGAGCCGGTAAACTGATTGCGACGGGTAAATCCATAGGTTCGTAAAGTAGGCTTTCCAACATGCAGACTCTTGTTAGACCCCTAATTCTCCTATCAGTCGTCTATGATGGCTAGAGGTTCTTAGGTCACAGTCGTCACTTTGGTAATGTCTAATGCCCAATAATATTGACCTTCATCAAAAGCTTTGCAGAATTCGAGGAATAGGCAGTCCGCGCGGAATATTCAATCAAACATTCTTCGATAAAGTGGTTGATTGTTGCTGCTTGTTGCTTTAAAGAGCTTAAGTTTGTTCACTTGATCTTCTGACGATTAAAGAGCTGGAATAAATTGTTTCATTTCTTTGGCGCCTTGATGATCTCCTCACCGGGGCGCTGGACTCACGAGTTCAAATTCGTGCGTCCGCCGTACTTCCTTGCGCCAAGATCTTTACAGATCACCTACACTCCTAAACCTCCACGTTCGTTCATAAACAGGTTAGGCCAATCATGAGTACGATGCTCATGAACGTCTTCTGCGCATACATACTGCTTTATGCGCGGATACTCACGGCGTTCAAGTGCCTTCTGGACAGTTCATTGAAAGCAGCACAAGATATATGAAATAAAATGCATGAAAAACCAACTGAATGTATGAGGGATAATTGATTACAAATTAGAACAAACAACCGCATGCCACCAGTGGGACCTGCATATATGACCTCGGAGGTCGTAGGTTCGAATCCGTGTGTTCGGATGTCGTGGGTTCAGATCCAACCGGGGCCATGCTGTTGTCCTACATTGTAACCGTTTATCTCCCTTATTATGCATTGCTACTTTACACTGACCGACACGTACACGAAAAAAATGTCCTCTAAGATTTTCTTTATGTCAGTGGCTGCTGGTTACCTTCGCAAGCATTTCATGAAGACGCCTGTTATTTGTCCACATTTCTTTGGTGATAAATAAAGCAACGTACGACAATACACC
>JAJIZL010067966.1:0-14281 GCA_023969395.1 Amblyomma maculatum
CCTAAGAATTTCCTCCTTCTCACGCAAACTATACTGTTCGTTATTTAGCTCCTTGGCCTCCCCCCTCTGGTCGGTTTTCTATCCCGCAACAAACGTCTTCACTTAGGACACGCTCGCGGGAACCACTTGACGCGAATGCCCGGCTGCGGCATTGGGTTTCGGGTTTCGGGGAAGCGCGTCTGGCCGACGGCTCTTTCGTCGCCGCGGCGGCGCGCCGCCCTGGCTCCCATCGCTGGCGCGTCGCGGGGTGGAATAACTCCGTCTAGAACACATAACTCTTATCCCAACGGTTTCTTGAACACCTGCACCGCTGGGGAGCAGGCCGTCCTGGTGTGCATGCTCGCGTTGTCAGTTTTTCACTTTTTTTATTATTTTTATGTTATTCTGAACCTTTGCTCAATTTCTGGCTTCCTTCGAGGGAGACATGTCTTGCTTTTAGTGTCGTCTTCGTGGAAGCACGGCGCGTATGTAACATTCGTCGGCTCTCCACTTTCTCTTTTTGCCCCTTTCTCTCTCCCCCCCCCCCCATTTTTTCTTTTTTTTTCCTTCTCTCTCCGTCTTTGCTGCATTACCAGCCAATAATCAACTGGAGCTTTTCGCCCTTTCTATTATTCAGTAATGTTTGCTTCTCCAAAGACGGAGAGCGAGAATTCTTTCTCCCTCTCCTAACAGTGGCGTAATGTGCGGACTTATTCTCCATTCTCAATTCTACGTTGACGAAGTACGGTCCACCGTCCGAAACTGTTGGAATAAAATAGATAATCGGGAAGGGTGTGTGACATCCTGTTTGAATTTAACTCTGGCCCATTAGTAACAAGCAATCCATGTCTATATATATATATATATATATATATGTATATTGTGACGCACTATCGCACGTCGACGGAAGAAGAAGATGAACGGTCGGGTGATCGGTAGAGAAAGAAGAACGACAGTCAGAAGGGCGTTTGTAGTCGCGGTCCTGCTTCCATCGATTCCTCTGTAAATAAGCCCCCTGTGCGTACTAAGCACTTAACAGTTGAGGTGGAGGTGCGGGGTATCGACCACGGAGCGTTTTATCTATCGAAGAAGACGTAGACTCGCTGGCTTGTCACCAATGCCATTGGACTTTCATGACTGAAGAGTAAATGCCGAGCAATTGGGACCATCGACGGCGAACAATTGGCCACACTGCCGAGAGCCCCGGACATTTTTTTGGAAAACCTCAGGAAGACGCGGAAGAGTGGCTGAAGCACTACGAAAAGGTGAGCAAATATAATCGCTGGAACGCGGCTACTAAACTGGTTACTGGCTTGCTGCCACTTCCTTCGACTGGTTCGACAATCATGAGGATTCACTAACTGCACTTCAACTTTTACAAGCGAGATAAATAAAAATTTGGGGACGAACCTACAAAGAAGAAGCGTGCGGAAGAGACATTGCTTCATCGGGCGAAAGTATCCGGAGAAACATGCATTGCATACATCAAGGCTATTGTAAAGCTATGCAAGCTAGTGAATCCCAGTATGCATGAAGAAGACAAAGCCGGTCACCTCCTAAATGGAATAGCGGACGATGTTTATAATTTTCTAGTGAGCAAAGAACGTCGAACACTACCGCCGACGTTATAAAATATCGCAGAACACTTGAAGCTCTCAGGCTGCATCGAATCACAACTAAATTCGGAAGAGTGGCCAATTTGACCTCTGTAGCCAGTGTTGAAGCCTGTTTTCCCCTTCCAATGGCTGATATGATACGAGAAATTGTGCTTGAGGACTTGTCCAAGTCCAGGGACACCATCTGCCGTGAAGAATATCTGCGACACAGTAGTACACTGCAGGCAGATGTCGCCGCGCTTTCTACTCCGTGGCTCCAACCTAGAGGCGCTTTGGATATGGACGATCGTAGCAGTTCTGCCCAACGTTATGCCCACCAGACGACGGGAAGGAGGCCCGCCTACCCTAAAGACGGGGTTTACCAGCAGCGAGAGCCTGGCTACAATCAACGTCGCAACTTTGTTAGTCAGGACTCTTATGCTGATAGCTGGCGCCCTCAACCTGTGTGTTAAAGGTGTGGCATCGCATTGCACATCGTTAGATATTGCCGCCGCCGTTTCCTTGCTCAAGAGTGCCGACCCCCGGCGAACATTCATGGACGACGGGACACCGAACAGCAGCAATCCCAGACTATGTCCGCTTGGGAGACTTACCATTCGACACATTTGCGGAGTTCATCAGCTGCATCTGATCTGTGTGACGCCGCTCCCCAACGCCAACGGCGGTCACCTTCCCCGCGACGTCCTTCTTCCCCTCCGAATCCGAGAAACTAGAAGGCGCGGCCGATGGAGGTGAGGCCACCAGTGCGTCGATGACGTTCATACCTCTACCCGCATTATATAAAAAAACCAATTTGATCGGTTTATTGATGGTGTGAGAACAATGTCTCTTGTGGACACTGGAGCTACAGTATCAGTTACGAGTTTGAGTTTTAAGAAATGTTTAGGTAGGAAAGTAAGGTTTAGTGGTGACCGTGCATTATTTCGTGGTGTCGGCAGTGAACCTTTCTTTTCACTTGGTGTGTGTGCTTCAGATGTTGCACATCATCATCATCATCATCATCATCATCAGCCTGATTATACCCACTGCAGGGCGAAGGCCTCTCCCATATTTCTCCACTTAACCCGGTTCTGTGCTAGCTGCGTCCACTTGACCCCTGCGAACTTCTTAATTTCATCCGCCCACCTAACTTTCTGCCGCCCCCTGCTACACTTTCCTTCCCTTGGAATCCAGTTTGTTACCCTCAGCGACCATCGGTTATTCTCTCTTCGCACTACATGTCCTGCCCATGTCCATTTCTTCTTCTTAATTTCAACTAGAATGTCGGTAACTTGAGTTATTTCTCTGACCCACTCTGCACGCTTTCTATCTCTTAATGTTACCCCTACCATTTTTCGTTCCATAGCCCTCTGGGTTGTCCTCAACTTAAGTAGAACTCTCTTGGTTATCCTCCTCGTTTCAGCCCCAGAGGTGAGTACAGGTAAGATGCAACTGTTGTATACTTTCCTCTTGAGCGATACCGGTAAGCTGCTAGTCATAATCATCGAGTGCTTTCCAAATGCGCTCCATCCCAATCTTATTCTTCTTGTTATTTTCTTTTCATGGTCCGGATCTGCGTACTACCTGTCCTAAGTAGACATATTCGCCTACTACTTCCAGTATTTCGCTACCTAATGTAAACTGCTGTTCCTTCCCGAGGCTGTTGAACATTACCTTAGTCTTCTGCATATTGATTTTCAAGCCTACCTTTCTACTTATTCTGTCTAGGTCATCAATCATTATTTTCAGTTCATCCCACGAGTTGCTTAGCAGGGCAATGTCATCAACAAATCGCAGATTACTGAGGTATTCTCTATGTACCCTTATCCCTAACTGCTCCCATTCCAAGTCTCTGAATACTGCGTCTAAACAAGCTGTAAACAGTACTGGGGAGATTGTGTCTCCTTGCCTAACACCTTTCTTTATGGGAATTTTGTTACTTTCTTTATGCAGAACTATGGTTGCTGTGCAGCCACTATATATATCTTCCAGCACTTTCACGTACGGCTCGTCTACCCCCTGATTTCGCAATGCCTGCATCACCGCCGAGGTTTCAACTGAGTCAAATGCTTTTTCGTAATCAGTGAATGCTATGTATAAGGGCTGGTTATATTCCGAGCATTTTTCTATCACCTGATTGATGGTATGGATATGAACGATAGTAGAGTACCGTTTCCGAAACCCTGCTTGATCCTTTGCTTGATTGCAGTCTAAGGTTGTCCTGATTCTATTAGCGATTACCTTAGTAAATACTTTATACGTAACAGACAGTAAGCTGATTGGTCTGTAATTTTTAAGGTCCTTAGAGTCCCCTTTCTTGTGAATGAGGATAATGTTTGCATTCTTCCATGGTTCCGGTACCATTGATGACACCAGGCACTGCGTATACAGATGTTGCTATTGGTGGCCTAAAGTTTAGAACAGAATTCGAAGTGCTGCCTCGGTCAACACATGGTGCGATTCTGATAATTGATTTTCTGCAAGAGTGTGGTGCAACTTTAAACTGTCGTACGGGAAAGAATATTTTGAATTTTCATCTACTTTCGGCTCTTGTGGATGATGGGACACCTTATTTTAGAGGATTTGCGGTGAAAGAAGACACAATTTTGCCAGCTTTATCAGCAGCACTCGTGCGAGTTTTCTCTATTCGCAATCAACGCGATTCGTTTGAAGCTGCAGGTAGTATAACCAACGCTAACTCTCTCTTAGAAGAGAATCCTCATGCTTCTTTTCGTCGTTCCCGTGACTAGAGGCCGCACTGAGCTGTGGACAGTCAACCGCTCTGAAGAGCCAGCTATGCTGCCTCGAGGCCTGAAGCTCGCTCGTTTCGAGGAAGGCATCTCAGGTTCCGTTGCGGCGTTAAACAGCTCTATCACAGAGCAGCACGTGCACCCAGTTATGAAGACCGAAGTTCAGGCAACGATTAATAAGTCTCTTTCAACATCCGAGCGTCGCATTCCAGTGGAGCTACTTCAGAAGCACGTGACAGTGTTCGACTTTGCTAAGGGCGACTCAACTCGGCTGCCTACCAGTCGTCTTCATCACACGATCAACACCGGGTCCGCACCTCCGATACGTCAGCAGCCCTATCGAGTCTCAGCAGCTGAGCGTAAGGTAATAAATGATCAAATTCAAGAGATGCTAAAGCGCGGAAGTATTCAAGAATTTTCTAGTCCTTGGGCAGCTCTAGTTATTCTTGTTAGAAAAAACGATGACACATGGAGGTTTTGTGTTGACTACCGTCGATTAAATACAGTAACGAAGAAAGATGTCTACCCATTTCTACGTATAGATGACGCAATAGACTGTTGCACTCGGCTTCATACTTTTCTTCTCTGGATTTGAGATCAGGCTACTGACAAATCCCCATCCACACTACAGATAAAGAGAAAACGGCATTCGTAACACCAGATGGTCTCTATGAATTAGATGTTATGCCTTTCGAATCCGCCTTTTGTGGGAGAATGTGGCGCCATCATGCGGGAAGCGATGGGAAACACATTAGACAGCACTGTAGCAGACGACACGAAAGCGCACCATGCGAAATAGGCAAGCCAACGCAGGTAGAAAGCGGAAGCTCCCCCTTTTTTGCCCTCGGGGCGGAAATTAGTAACAGTGATTGCAGTTTCATGTTCACGCAGTGTTGGGAAATGTTTCAGCGTTTTCACAATCCACTCAAAGCGCATGCATATACTGTCTTCGTATTGTAAAAGCGAGTAGCGCGGGCCATGGCACGGGCTATGTTCAGCGTGACAGAATGAGACTCTTTCAGCCTGCAGATTCATGACCGACTTAAATTTATTATAAAAACACAATCGAAATAATAGCGCAGAGGCAGAGTGAGAGGAATTTAAAAGGGCCAAGTACTCAGGGGTTTGTTGATGCTGCAGAGCTCGGTGGAATCGTCTCCTGTGACGTCCGAGTGGCGCATATGCGCGGGGTGTCTTGAGTTACTGCGCACAATGCGGTTACCGCGGTACCGGCATGGTGCAATGGGCGTCGCTTCCTCCTCGCGTCATCTACTTGTGTGCAGCTTGTATTTCATCTACGAAGCTCGATAGAGAGGCACTTATCCACACCCCCTGAACAGGGCATTGTTCCGGCCGGAATGCAGGAAACTCGCGGCATTTTTCTGGCAATGGATAATTCAGAGCTGTAGCCGGTTTCGGCACCCAGAACGGATATGGTCGCAGTGGTGAAAAGGTTCACGATACACAGAAAATGGTCATTCTGTTGTGAAAAGATCCACAACTTTTCTGCCTCCGCAGAGATTTCTGCGGAATCAACGACTGCATGGTGACACATGCGCATCTCCTACACATCGGATGTGCATGTCGGTCAGGAGCCAAGGCTGTTCTACGTCCAGAGTGCTCCACTCCGCAAGTGAACGAGAATGAACTCTCCAGAAGATTCATTTGTGCCCAGCGGTTCCCGTGCCGTCGCAGACGTTTAGACGAGGACGACGACTTTCAAGGTCCCTAACAAAGTGCAGCTGATTGCGTACAGCGAAGGAACAAAATCCGAATGCTTTAGCGAGAACTAAGGCGAGCTTGTAAGGGGAAAAAAGCAGCACTGTGCGTCGTGTAAGAGTTTCAAGTGCGTCATATGCTCCGAGCGGCAAAAACACAGATACTAAAGGTATGCATGCTCTAAAGTAAATATGCATGATGAAAAGTACCTTCCGGAGTTCGCACCCAGCCTGTAACGCACCAGTGATAGCTGCAATGAGGATTTGTTCCGTGCGTGTTTGCTTTATGTGCGGCGGGGCCTGATGGCGATGTATTTTGTCGTTTGTTTGTTTTATGTGCGAAAGGGCCAGATAGCGCCGATATCACAGGCGGCTGTGTGCGCTAGACGGTAATATTTACCATGTTTTATCGTGAGTGACGCCTGACTAACAAAAAAAAATACGGTGTTTGTTGTGATGAGCCTCATGACCAGCTCAACTACTCGGCTCGCGAACGCGTCGGTGCATCATAACAAATGTCGTATTTTTTTTTTTTCTTCAGGTGGTAGTCGCGATAACACATGCTACATATTACGGTCTAGCGCACATAGCCGACTTGTGCTGCCCGGCCCCTTTGCACGTAAAGAAAACAAATGACAAAATAGATCGCGATCAGTCCCCGTCGCTCATAAACCAAACACGCACCTAGCAAATCCTTATTGCGGCTATCACTTTTGGGTTACAGGCTTGGTGCTAACTTCAGTAGGTACATTTCATCATGCGCATTTCCTTTGGATGCATACATACCTGTAACAAAGTGTTTTTCGCACAGTCGAGAGTACGCAGTCGGTTGCTGAGGTCACCCATTCACATCTTGACGTTGGTAGCCCGAATTCAAGCTTCACGTAGTTGTTGGTTGTGGCTCGCCAAAGGGAACTTGAAAAACCTCGTCTTGCACCCCGGCACGCCTCGAGAGTGGCAACCATACGCGGCAGATGTGGTTTGCATCGCTTTGCCAAGCCTGCGACAGTCACCGTGCCGCCAGCTCCCGTGCACTGGCGGCGACGAGAAACGCCGTCGACGCCTTCGAATATGTTTCCACCAGTCGCCGCTGGGGCTTCTCGCATGCACATAGAACTCACGCAAAATGCGGATTACGTAATGCGCGTACCACATTCGAGCGTTTCATGGGTACATGCCTGCATGGACTGAAGTGGCAAATTTGTTTATGGTATTTGGACGACATTGTAATTTTAGGCAAAACATTTCGTGAGCACAACAGTCGTCTGGATATCGTGTTTGATTGCATGGAACGAGCTGGACTTATACTGAATTCGGCCCCAGGGCTCCGCTCTCGCCCCCACATTATTTAGCGTGGCTTTTATTCCTCTTGTACGAGCCCTAGAAAACATGCCTTCTGTACGCATTCTTGCGTATGCCGACGACGTGGCCTTGTGGTCCTGTCATCCAGATGCGTCGGTACAACAGTCGACGCTCCAGCATGCACTGGATGTTGTAACATCTCAGCTCCCCGCTTTGGGTCTGTCCATATCGTGTAATAAATCACGTTTCATTCGAGTTGGAAACAAATCTGGCTTACGGAAAGCAGCCCCCATCACTTTTACTGTACATAATTCTCAATTTCATCAAGTGGAAGGTGTTCGTGTGATAGGTCGTCTTCTTCATAAATCTGGGACTAGAACACCTTGGCTAAACGCTACCCGTAAATCGGCTCACGCTACACTTGGTCTGATTCGTTGCATAGCTATGCGCTCAGGCGGAGCGCGTTCTGATACTGCTTGTCAGCTCGTGCGCTCCATCCTTCAGGCGCGAATAGCGTACCAGGCACAATTTCAGCGCCTCACCCATCGTCAATGGGACTCCCTTGAAGCTATCAATCGTGAGGCTATGCGCGCCATAACCTATATCCCTCGTTTTACCCCCCATACACCTTCTGCAAGAGTACGCTCAACTTAATACATTAGCTTAACTCATCGACCAGCGTAAGACAAGTAGAGCACTGAAAATGTCGCTTCAGCTCCCATCGCTTACAGACTTTTCCTCCTTCGTCGTACTGTGAACTCACAGACAATCGCTCCACTGCTTCGCTGCCGATAACAGCCGCGCATTTGCCTCCAGGGTGCGTAATATATACCAATGCATGACTCACAGGTCTGCAGGGAGTTACCGCTGTGTACAGTACCACCCATCGTCATCTTAACTCTCGCGCTGCGTATAGCGTGGATACATGCACCCCCCTTGCATTGGAGCTTCAGGCGACACACAGTGTAATTAGTTCCCTCCCACTCGAAGCCACATTTCATGCTGTTCATATTTGCACTGACTTCCTAGCCGCCCTTAAGCAGCTTAAGGCTGTTCGGCACACACTCAAAATTGCACAATCTATTCACCAGCTCTGCAAACAAATACCCCTGTCCTGTGCGTACACACTTGATTCGCGGCCATGCTCATGATCTACATAATATTCATGTGGACATTTAATGACACACCTTGATACATTAGACATCCAGCCATCTTCCCCTCTTCAATCAGACCTGTTTCTGTCCCATATTCCCGAGAAAGAATCTCTGCGCCAGCGAACACGCGCTCTAATTCATCCGTGTTCGTAACCTCTCCCCCGTAATCTCACTCGGGAGGAGGTATCTATGCGCCGGATCCGAGTAGCGGCTCTGACACCATCTGTGCGTCATCGGTGGCGTGACGAACGTTTTCGAGTGACGGCAAAGTGGTGCTTCACCGGAACTGTGCGATGTGAAGCATCTATTGTATACCTGCCCAGCTACGGCATCCGTGAGACACTGCTACCTACGGAAAGTAGGCCTGCGGTGGGACCTTGACTGTGACTACAGGAAGTGAACGCTAAGCAATCAGCTTATCGGCAACCTATGCGATTATCTAAGGTAGACCTGTTTACACTCCTTCTTCGAGCTTCCTCCTACTGCCTGCTCTCTTTTCACTATGCCTCATGGCAAACTTCTCGAAAGCAACAAGAAGTGTCATTTTGGAGATCGCAGAACAATTGTTCTTGGTCACTTAGTTGACAAAGAAGATGTTCGACCAGATCCCAAGAAAAATGAAGCTGTCAAAAGCTTTATGGTGCCCCAATCAGTAATAAGAGCTGCAGAGCTTATCTGGTCTACGTCCGTACTTTCTACGCTTTATACCAAGATTTGCAGATATCGCTTACCCACTCACGTATCTGCTGCACAAAGATGCACCATTCAATTGGACCAGCTAATGGTACGCAGCTTTCTGTTATCTCAAATTTAATTCGACCTCGGGTCCCAACCTACGCCACTTCTGCCCATCAGCTCCATTTGAAGTACACACTGAAGCAAGTGGTATTGGTATCGTCGCTGTACTTATACAACGCCATGGCCGCGATCAGCACGTAATACTATATGCCAGCCGCTCATCGAGTAAGTGCGAAAGAAATTACACGGTTACTGAGCAAGAATGTCTCGCCGTTGTTTTCCCTATACAGCGCTTCCGCTCCTATCCGTACGGGAATGCTTTCACCGTCGTTCCACTTTCACAAACCTTCCCCAATATTCAAGTTTCCCGAACCAGGCAATGAAGACCAAACATTAACCTCTTTGATTTCGCAAAAGATCCTATGAAGAACACCTTTTTTTTTTGCATTCGCGAAGGATTGCTTTAAAAGAAGAATTTCGGCTCTGGAGGAGCAGGCATGCGTCTTGTCGTTCCTGAAATCCTAGGGATCACAGTTCTAGAAATGATGCATGATGATGAGGGAGTGGCCCTAACACTCCACCGCAGACAGCAGCGATTTCACTGGACGAAGATGCGTTCAACTATCGAGCGATATGTAGCCACTGTGTGCAATGCCTGTATTTTAACCCCGCCGGGGTGGCGCAGTGGTTACGGCGCTCGACTACTGTTCCCAAGGATGCGGGATCGAATCCCGGCCTCGGCGGCCACTTTTCGATGGAGGCGAAAAGCAAGGCGCCCGTGTGCTGTGCGATGTCAGTGCACGTTAAAGAACCCCAGGTGGTCGAAATTTCCGGAGTCCTCCACTACGGCGTCTCTCATAGCCTGAGTTGCTTTGGGACGTTAAACCCCACAAACCAAACCAAACCAAACCAGCCTGTATTTTAAGCTGCCGACTTCAAGTCCATCGGGAAAACTGCGGCCAGTCACACCTCCAATAGCCCCGTTTTAGCAAGTTGGCATTGACCTTCTTGGACCTTTCTCACGTTCCTCTAATAAAAACTGATGGATTTTTGTGTGTGTAGATTATTTAACCCGCTATTATGAGACAGCCGCGATACCATCCGCTACTGCGTCTGAAGTATCTCATTTCTTACTTAGATTGGTCATTCTTCGGCACGGCCCTCCTGTAGTTATCATTAGTGACCGTAGACGCCTGTTCACAGCGGACATTGTCGAAGAACGTCTTCGCCTCGGCGCCTACAGTTTTCGCCACTCCAGACCATATCATCCCCAAACAAACGATGTGGTAGAACGCACTAATCGGACGCTTACCACCATGTTGGCTATGTACGTCGCTGCAGATCATAAGAACTGAGATGGCGTTCTACCGTTCATTACTCGTGCATACAACTCAGCGCAATATGAGACCCTTCTACCTTCTCTATGCTCGCTCGCCGCGCTGTGGCCTCGACACATACTGCCATTTTTCATACATGATGAACCTTCTCTTGCTACCACACTCTGCAGAACTGAAGAAGCTCGCCAGCTTGCCCGCATTCGAATTTTATCTACGCAAGAGCGTTCTAAGAATCGCTACGACGCGCGACACCAAAACGTTTCTTATGTTCCTGGTGACATTGTGTGGTTGTGGACACCTCTACGTAAGCGTGGTCTTTGTCAGAAACTGCTGTCACACTACACTGGACCGTTTGTTGTGTTAAAGTGCATCAGTGACCTGAACTACGTTATAGCACGCCTAACTTCAAGTGGTCGACGCTCACGCCAGTCTCAGGCGATGCATGTAGCCCGCCTCAAGCGGTTCCATCCCAGATGATTTATTTAACTCGCCCGACGTACTTCGTGTGTGAGGAGGGAAATGTCACGCACCACCGCATATCAACGGAAGAAGATGAACGGTCGGACGATCGGTAGAGAAAGAAGAAGAACGAGGGTCAGAAGGACGTTTGTAGTCGCGGTCCTGCTTCCAACGATCCCTCTGTAAATAAACCCCCTGTGCGTACTAAGCACGTAACAATATATACATATTGAATAGGAATATAACACAAAATCGCGATCATCTACACTAGACATCTGGACGGGAGTTTCCCTATACAGTTTTTATATTCGACCATTAAATCTTAGTGCATATTAAAAACGGCTACCTCTTCAAAGACGCATCATCAGATGACTATTTCATTAGAGCTCGTTTGTATCACTCATCATGATTTACAAAGAACATCGCTTACAAAGTTTAACTTTAACTACATATGCATATTTACAGCGATCGGGTAATATAATTGATGGATGCGAGTATTTCCAATAATTTGCCGTCAAAGATTACACTATTCAGCTATTTCAAATGCAGGAAAGACGCACAGGTTCGATTACACTTGCCTAGACCGATAGAACAGTGTGATGAGGATCAAGTCAAATCAAATCCTAACCGAGCAGCTTTGTTTAGGGCGACGCACGTGTCTATGGGCGGTTTTCATGACTTTGAGACCGCGCTAAAGCATAAGTATTACTAGTAAATACGAGCGCCCCAGCCTGTGGATTTTTGCTTCACGGCCACCGAGCACTGTAAACAAGTGTGATCGACTCTGTAGTTTATAGACCTCATTTGGAATTGCGACTGCTGCTTCACTATTCTTGCAATACATGTGCTATATGGGTCTGATATTAAATTGCTTGACTAGTCTGCCCTTTGAAATGAAGACTCATATATTCTATTCTCATTGTTACATCTAGTCATCCTACTGTAGCTTTAAAGCATTCTTATCTATGCGGAACACCTCACTACATGAATCTTGTTTGAGAGTATCGCGCCAACATCGGCCCACTGCGTTAGGTTAGTGGTTATAGCCTTCGACAGATGAGACCAGCGTTGTGGGCTCGAACCCAGAGGCACCAAGCCTTGTCTCCACAGAGGTGACACACAAGTTGTCCATGTAGCGTCCGATGCCAGTGCATGTAAACGTAACCTAGACCTTCAAATTAAATCTTCTGGCGTCCACTATGGCATCCCTAACAACCCAATCTGTTCTGGCACATCTAAAACGCACATGCATCATACCATGCAATAATTCATACCACGTATATGAACAGAGTTTCGTGGTGCGTATGGTATCAAGCTGCAATGAATATATAGTACTGGTGAATAGAAAGCCTAAAAAGCCAGGTTGAGCGGCAAAACGTAAATGCATAAGAGGGGGGATTATTAAAAAAACGTTTTGACGAGGAAATTTGCCTATTTTAGTCCACAGATTACAATGAAACACATCAAGCGCTGAAAACGGTGCTATTGAGAAGTCTAAACACCTGTGGTAATTGGCAACTTTCAGTCTTAATGTGCTGTACTGGCTATCACGGTGGGTCGAAATTGTTATCAAAAATAAAATCAAGCATTAACTAATAAAAATACGAACGTCAGCGTCAGTATAGTGAAAATGAAAGCAGCTAATGTAAACGTGAATTACGGCTGATTAAAGGGACGCCTTCTTCTTCCCAATCGCGCAGGAAGCAGGTAAATATCATGGCGCCCGAAGAAGGCCACGAATAGGAGTGGAACTTCGGACTGGACGTCACCAGAGGCTATGTCCACTACTCGGTTTTGGAGGGCCGGAAGGCAAGAAGCGAGTATATGCAGCCGCCATTGGGCCAATACGCAGCCAGCGCAGGATCGCCATGCAAATGTTCGAAGACCGAATGTTTAAGGCTCGTAAACGCGCAGGGGGTATAAGAGACGAACATATGCCGCTTGCTTTCCCATATTATCAACGGACCCCACAGGCACATACAAGCGCGCGCACGCACGCACGTACGCGCGCACACAGAGCGTTGCCCTCAAGGTGGAATCTCTCATGATGGCGATTCTTCATGCAATAATGAAGCACTGTAGGGAAGGAATTGACTCATGGCATGTCCGACGGTCACTCTCGGAAAAACTCGCAACTCAGACGTTATAACACCCTTGTCCCTGCAACAGCCCCGCTTGGGAGGCGCAGTGGTTACGGCGCTCGACTGCTGTACCCAAGGACGCGGGATCGAATCCCGGCCTCGGCGGCCGCTTTTCGATGGAGGCGAAAAGCAAGGCGCCCGTATGCTGTGCGATGTCAGTGCACGTTAAAGAACTCCAGGTGGTCAAAATTTCCGTAGTCCTCAACTACGGCGTCTCTCATAGCCAGAGTCGCTTTGGGACGTTAAGCCCCACAAACGAACCTTCTCCCTGCAACAGTTTTAATCGTCCCTGTTTTTCTCGGCGCTCTCGTGAAGGGATGACGGAGACCACGCGCTATTATCACTACCTGGCACATTCTTGAAATGCAAAAATCAATATTAAGTGAATTAAATCAATCTAATGAACTAATCAATTATTACCGAAAAAAAATTGCTTGTGGTGCGCAAGGCGGCTGGCCGCTGTATACAACTGGTTTAGCTGGGCTGTCTCAAATACTTATTTTTTTGAATTCTTGGTCCAAGTTGGCTGGAACACTGGTATATGTATATATCGTAGTGGATGGGCGCTCGACTGGATGCGCGATCGAATTCGCGCCGCGGTCGCCGCTTTTCTGCGGAGGCGAAAAGCAAGGCGCCCTGTGCTGTGCGATGGCAGCGCTCGATAAAGAACCGCAGGCGGTCGAAATTTCCGGTACCATCCCCTGTGGCGTCTCTTGATTGAAGCAGGCGCTGGATTGAATTCGTGCGTTTTGAAAGCTAAATATCTCTATTTTATCCATTTTTTTTCTTCTTAAAGAGTGCCAGCATCGCACACTTTTTTATTCCATCGTCGCTGTGGTTGCTGTAGTTTATTTACGCTGTTGGCATGACCATTACTGCTCTGTATACGCCACAGAATACGGCGTATGCTCCCATTTCTACCCGAGAAATAAGCTGAAAGAACCTTGGTTAAACAAGCTGTCAGTGTGTAAAGAAATCAGTGGCCATTCTTTTGTATGCAACACTCGTTTCAGCAAGCAAGAGTTAATTTATATATGCAGTTGACACTCAAGAGTACTGTGTATTGCGGCCGAAGGACTGCTGCTAATATATATATATATATAGAGAG
>JAJIZL010067969.1:0-10082 GCA_023969395.1 Amblyomma maculatum
CAAAGTCCAAAAGGCATAACCTTAAATTGGTAAAGTCCATCGGGTGTCACAAAAGCTGTCTTCTCGCGGTCTTGTTCGTCAACACAGATCTGCCGGTAGCCGCTACGAAGTTCGATGGAGGAAAAGTAGCGGGCTCCATGTAAACAGTCCAAGGCATCATCTATTCGCGGCAGCGGGTAAACATCTTTCCTTGTAATCTTGTTCAGATGTCGATAGTCGACACAAAAGCGCCAACTGTTGTCTTTCTTTCTAACGAGCACGACAGGAGATTCCCAGGGGCTGTTCGAAGGTTCGATGATATCGTTGCCCAACATCTTGTCAACCTCCTGCTGGATGACTTGGCGCCTAGAAAGGGACACACGATAAGGCCTCCGATGTACAGACTTTGCATCGCCGGTGTCAATGCGGTGAGTCACAACTGATGTTTGGCCCAGAGAACTGGCAGCAAAGTAAAAAATGTCGGAGAAGGATAACAAAAGACGGTGCAGGTCCTGAGCGTGTTCGGGGCTGAGGTCAGAGGCAATCATTGCGGAAATGGGGTCGGTAATTGTGGAGGAGAGTACGGGTGTTGGAAGGACGCTTGAATGTGGGCCAGGAGTGAGGGCACAAATGGTGCAGTCTGTGAGAGGGGACAAGGTAGCAAGGAATATTCCTTCGAGGAGAACTTGGGGTGACAGACTGAAGTTCAGGATAGGAAGGTAGGTGCTGTTCTGTGTAACGCGTACGATGAGATGAGGAAGTACGACGTTGCGGTCAAGAAAGACCTTGGTGATAGGGCAAGCAAGATAGTCAACGTCAGGCACAGGCAGGAAAGGTGACAGAGTCAGGGGGCAGGCGAGCGAACTCAGTGGAGCGATGGCGGGGTGCAGATGGAGGATGTTCTGAGCAGACAGGTAGGTCCAAACGAAGAAGGCCGCTGAAGCAGTCGATAAGGGCAGAGTGGGCCGTTAAAAAGTCAAGGCCGAGGATAACATTGTGAGGGCACTGGTTGAGGACGGTGAACAAAACAGGAATGTGATGACCGGCAAGGGTGACTCGGGCAGTGCACTGCCCAGTGACGGCAGCAGTACTGCCATCGGCAACACGAACGGTGGGCGAAGCGGCGGGGGTCTGTACTTTCTTGAGGCGGCGGCAAAACGATGAGCTCATGATCGAGACTTGGGCACCGGTGTCAATGAGGGCAGAGACGGGAACACCATCCACGAACAGGGAGAGGAGGTTACAGGGCGAAGAAATGGGCAGTAGAGGATTTCCAGGTCGGGGTACCAATGCAGCGTCACCTCCGAGAGCTGCATTGGCTAGTTTCCCGTGAAGCGGCCGGCAGAGGATGGCGAGGAACTGCGGCTAGGAAGAGGTGAACGGGAACGGCGGGCTGGCGGGGAAGGAGACCGACTGGACACAGGAGGAGGCGGAGTAGTATCGGTGCGGGGCGGCTCATAACGAGGCGTGAAACGGGGGTGACCGTAATTGGATTAGCGGTCAAGGTAAGGAAAACGTCGTGGTGGTGATGTCCAGCGCCTGCGGCAGTGGCGAGCGATGTGGCCAATACACGAGCACGTGAAACAGATCGGCCTGTCGTCAGGTGTGCGCCACTCATCAGGATTGCGGTATCGGTAACGTGGCGTATAGGTGTTGCGGGCTGTAGCGGTGGCGACCACGGGAGGGACGGGGCTCGAACTGTTGTGTTCCACGGTGTGGCGATAGGGGACGCCCAAGTTGGCAACCTCTCGACGAACGACGGCTTGAATGAGGGACATGGTGGCTAGGTTGCTGTCCGAGGAGGACGGGTTGGATGCAGCAGGAGCGAGCGCTTCCAGTTCATGACGCACGATGCGGGTCACATTTTCAGTGTTGGAGGGTTGCCTTAGGGTCGGCAGATCCTCGCACTTGAAGGTAGGGGCAGTGTTGGGGAGCCGATCGAAGCGATGTGCAATGCGTCTGTATTTGGCCTGCTCGAAATGTCGACAAACCTACAGAACGGAGTCAACTGTAGCACAGTCCCGACAGAGTAAAGATTGAAGGCATCGTCGGCTATGCCTTTGAGGATGTGCCCCACCTTATCAGATTCTGGCATGTCCTTATCACCTTTTCGGCAGAGGGCCAGAACGTCTTGTATATACGTAGATGGCTCGGTAGATGTCTGGGCTCGTTTGGCGAGGTCCCTCTTGGCGGCGAGTTGACGGCCAACCGGTTTTCCGAACAGGTCACGGAGTTTTTGTTTGCAAATATCCCAGGAGGGTATTTCTGCTTCATGTGTTTCGAACCACACGCGTGCCGTGCCAGTAAGGTAGAAGATGACATTGGCCAGTATCAGCGTGGCGTCTCACCTGTTTTGCTGGCTGAAACGCTCATAAAGCGACAGCCAGTCCTCGACATCGACCTCAACTGTACCGCAGAATGGGCCAGGTTCACGGGGGTGGGCTACAACGACATTTGGAGTTGCGGAGGTAGATGGAGCCGCGTCGGTTGTCATCGTGACGGTTCCGAGGTGACGGCCACTGCGCAGATCCAGTGTCAGATTGTGTCGAACCCGCGACCTCCACCAACGTGTTACGGGGATGTCCTTAATGTAACAGCACTGTGATGGGCTGAACTCGACGCTAACACTTCAGTAGCCGTGCAGTGTCCACTCTGTCAGCGTCGTCCTCTTTCTCAACGCTTTTTGTCGTGCCCGTGTTCCTCGGTCCTCGTCTTTGTCACATTACTTTGGTCCCGCGTTTCCCGGCAACAATATGTTGACACGATGCATTTCTCGTCTTCGCTCAGCGCTGATCGGGAGCGCGTTCCTCATCGATGGGGGCGAACCGAAGTTCTGACATTGAGCTGCTGGACCTACCTAGTCCGCTTTCGCTCTGTTGTTCTGGGCGACGTTTGTCAAAACGTTATACCGTGACATCTGGTGCTGGGTTACGCATCCCATGCTCAGGACCTCTTTAGGCAGCCGAAACTCAACCCATCAGCGATCTCCAAAAATGGAAATTATGCCTATCCGTCAATGTAGCCGACGGCTTCGAGGTCTTGAGCCGGCGTTCACGCTTCTGCTATTTAACAGTATTATAAGGACATCTTCGTCTGCTCCAGCACGAACTTCGGCGACAGTCCGTTCTGCACCGTCATTCGTGTTGCAGCAGCAGTGGGACATACCAACCTCTAAAAGGCTTTCTAGGCGAAGAGGAAGAGGACTTGCTAGAGACGTTTGAGCGCATAGCGAAGTACAATTGCTGGATCGACAACCGGAAGCTGCAGCATGTATTTGTTTCGCTAGACGGTACAGCTCGCACCTAGTTTGGAAGTAGGGAGACCACTACAACAACATGGAGTTCCTTTGAAACCAGTTCCTCCAAGGTTTCACTGCCGTCCTCCGAAGGAATGCGCCGAGCTGCTCCTGCAGGCGAGAGTTCGGCTGGCCAAAGGCAGCGTTCTAGTCTGCTTCGAGGATAAGACGAAGTTATTCCTACGGGCTGATTCTAACATGTCCGAGGTTTTCTCGTGAAGGGAATTAAATAGCAGATATTCCTTGGCTTAGTGCGTTGTCCTCCGAAGACTATAGCGGCATTTGTGTCCAAGGCCACTACTATGGTGAAGAGGTTCTATATGCGATCTAAGCCTAGGAGCGGTCGTCCATCTCTATGGCTGCCGCCATCGTCGACGCTGGTAGCATTAACATGCTCCGCGAGACCGTAAGGGCTGTCATACCCGGCAAGCTGAAAAGAAAAAAAAACGCTTTTCGACGGTACCACAGCCACAAGTATCCTGCCTTTCGCAGATTATTCACGAGATGTTGCGTTTAGTCTGCTGCTCCGGTATTTCTGAAAGAGGTCAACCTGGCGCTTCTCAACCCGACTGTCTCCAGCCAATAACACCACAGGCCATAACCTACGCCACAGCCGCTCGTCGTGCCTTTCCACATCCAAGTCAAAATCAAGAGGCCCCTGAATACATCTGTCCAGCACCTCCTGGTCGACCTCAAAGTGCTTTTACTGACGAATGGGTCTGTTGAATTTTTTTCCGACACGCGAAAACCGCAGAGTGGTGAACGGCCTCCTGCCATTGACGCGCACTTGACTGATGCGTGCGCTATCCCCTACGACTATTCCCAGTCACCTTCACCCGGCCATTACTCTACACAGAGACGTTTAAATACGGGAGCGCTCACTGAGCTCCTGAAGGGAAATCTAGAAGCGGCAACGTAAGGGGGGAAGGTCGCTCGTCTACAAAATGTTCAAGATCATCCGCTGCTGCAACAAGGTGGCCACACCATGTCACGTGACACGACACGCACCACCTTGATCCACCTCGGCACCCTTGCTCTTCGATGAAACAAAAGAAGTTAGGGCCGCACCGCAGCCGTGATTGGACCTTGCGACATTCGGGCACGACCAGAACCGTAATCGCGGACATGAACATTTCAGTCGATGGAACTGACCTGACAGTGCTCGCGGATACCAGCGCCGATTATTCTATTAAGTGGACCATTCGCGGTCACTCTGAAAGAGATAGCTATACCCAGGACAAGCTCGCAACTTTGTACCACCGTAGGCCACTTTATCATATCGTTCGTCACATGCATGTCTACGGTAACATTTCAAGAAGAAACTTACCTAGCAACCTTCGTCATGTTTTCGCAGGGTTGCCGCTAAGTGTTCATCTCCCCCCCCCCCCCCTGGATTTCTTAATGTATCAATCACCTTGGCAAGGAAAAAAATGCCTTCCAGCGTTTCGACGCGAAGATGCCTTCTGCAGTCATGTTAGTCTAATCGTGATAAGTTAGGATTTTGCTGCCTGCGCCATATGCAACTATTTTGAACAGTTTTCATTCTTTTTTGTATGTCAACGCAAGCGTAGAGTAAGCACGTAATAATTATAGCCGGGGCAAAACATTGCAGCTATCGATTATTGTATCACAGTACAAGATGTTGGCATGGCTCTGTGCTGAAACTGCAAGTTTAGGTTGAGACTAGTGATCAAGTAGGTTCTAAATCAAGGGCCTGTAACCAGTTAAATGATGAATGTGTGTATAAAAGCAATAAAATCTCCACCTTATCTTTTTTAACACGACGTAAACAGCTAGTTGAGTGCATTTTTTGAAAAAAGATAAATGTGTTGAAAATTCTCTAACCGGCGCGGTGGTTTACAAAAATTAGGCGAAGGGAAGCAAACGGTTCAGACATGAAGGGAGAAAAAATAGGTTAGCCTTCAATTATCTGGCATTCTTATTGAAAACAAAATTACTCATGGCGGCAGCTCACTGCTATACGTAATTTAAGCTCAAAATTGAGTTGAAAGTGTTCTACTGTATCCAATTCCAGCTTTCTGGAGCGCTCTTCAATTGTGCAGTAACCATTGTGAGCTTTGGTGTACCATTATGCACATGTTCATCTGAATGGTGCGAGTTTTCAAAGTGTGCATAATTTGCTTCTAATGAAATTCCGCTCGAAACAAAGAAGATGAAATGGGCATGGAGAGGACATGTACTGCTAATAACGAGAACCGGTTGTAGTTAGGGTTTACAAATCGGATTTCAAGCGAAGGAAAGCATAGCAGGTTACAACATAAAAGGAGGTGGTTGGGTCAGTAAAAAGCTTGCAGAGGTCGACTGGAGGCAGCCAGCACAAGACAGGGTTATAGGAAGGTTATAGGGGAGCGCTTCGCTCTTTATTGGGTATAATACGGCTGATGATGAATATGATGATATATAAGAAACTCCCTTTTCGCTCAGCTGCAGATATGCATGGACTTAGAGGCAGCAAGTCTGGATCAGGGTTCCAGTGGTGCGTCATTCGGTTCCCAGAACCCTTATGTTTAGAAGGAGCTAGCACAGTTAGCAGCTTCTGACTGCTCGACCATGACATGTGTTTTCCCGACGTCACATAACCGCGAACAAATCAAAGCCCGATAATGTCACCTGCAACCTGCCAAATGCATGCTGGCTATTTTTTCCTGCTTTAACAGCTCATATAACGCCGCTTGCTGCTTCGCTGAATCGGAGCCTTACCACAGCCGCATTAACAATTTATGAGAGAACAGAAGAGAGTGCTTCTAGTTTGAAATTTTTTATTGTGCTGTGCTAGTTGACCCGAGAAATAATTCAATTTAACGCTTTACTTTTAAGAATTTTCCTGCTCTCAAATCCAGCATTTTAATCTGGCAAAGAAAATTAGGGGCTGCGTGCTTGAAAATAATTTTGAGTCAACTGTGGAAAATTATAAGATAATTTGATGAACGTGTGATAGAAAGGGGATAAGATTTTTACGGTTCGCAGAGTTTCCATCATGAAGTGTTGTGCTCCCACAATATTGCATTTGAAAATATTTGTCAAGTAGATTTTAGTTTTTTAAGTTTTTCTTCGCCAACAAAAAGTAATAAGGCCACATTGAAAGCTAATGAAATGCGTTTTCGAAAACAATCGTGAAGTCATGTTTATTTATTCGGAGATATGTTTGTGAATATTTTGTCAGAAATTTTGTACGTTTCTGATGCATTGCAAATTATGCTCCTATCGGTTCTTTTGTGCTCCCGAGTAGCTAATAATAACGTTTAAAAATAGTTTTGAAGCACATTACACCTTTTGGAGCGTTTTCTTCACCTACGAAAAGTAATAAGGTTGCATGAAATGCTAATGAATTTCGTTTTCGAAAACAATTCTGAAACCATCGGGAATCATTGCGATATATTTCATCTGAATATTTTGTCAGAGATGGTAGAAGTTTGCGATGTGTCGAAAGTTTTGATTCTAATAGTTCTTCTGTGCTCTAGAGTAGTTTAATGAAGTGTGTTTCGAATATAACTATCAAGCAGAGTCTAGCTTTTTAAATCTGTTTCTTCACCCAAAACAAATAATAAGCCCGCATCGAAAGCTCATCATATGTATTTTAGAAAATAACTGCAAGACGATTTCAAATTATTGTGAGATATGTTTCTGAATATTTTTTTCAGAAATGGCCTAAGCTTCTGATGCATCGCAAAATGTGCTGCTGTTGGTTCTGTGCTCTCGTGTAGCCAATGATGTGTGTGTTTGAATATAATTGTGAAGCTATTATGAACTATTGTGAGATACTTGTCTGAACATTTTCTTAGAAGTGGAATTAGCATGTTATGCATTGCAAAATGTTGGTAGTGATAGTTTTTCTGTGACCTCGAATAATTAGGAATGTGAAAAGTGATGTTGTGTTTTTGAAGGTTTATTTCCGCAACTGGTGTTGCGAGGACAGCCAGGGAAAATGCGGTATAGACAGCTTGAAAGGTCCTGCCTTCCTCTTCTAGTGCAGCATTGACATTACATCGGCAATTGGCATTGGTATTTGTGAACATTATGAGAAACTACAAGATGCCGAGGGGCGATCTGCGGATATATTGGCTGATATACTGCTGTTACAGGTTATATCACAGAACTACATTTAAAACTTGTTTCTCATAATTAGTTGAAATATTCTTGACACGTGTTTTTTGATCATTTTAAATCAAACATCACACAGCACATTATGTCTCAGTTATGGACACGTGTTGTCCTGAGTGTGTACCATATAAGCGCTCAAGGGATACATGATCAGAATAAATGATTCAGGATAAAATTTATACGTGTGTAAGTACAAGAAAAACTTTAAAGGGGGTTTAAAATGAATACAGGCTCACCCGCAAATTGCCAGATTGAATTCCTGGTGAAGCGTGTTCCTGACGGTTTACCACAGAAATGCAGGTGTTAGTTCTAGCCTAGCAATTTCGTGCGCTACGTCTTGATAAAAACATTACTAATAACCTTGCTAAACAATATACGTCTGTATATAAGCCGCGTGCGCTTTTTTGAGTCGTTTATAGGTCACATCTTGTTACAAAAATTAGCTTGTGTCTCGTTTGTTGGTTCCACTGCCTCATTTTATGAAAACTGAATAATGTACCGTGCATTAGGCTGTGATGTCATTAGCGAAAAAAATAAGCATGCAAAGAAGTGTAACCTTGTCATCAATACTCTAGATAACATCATAGCGCTGCTGCTCTCGAAGTGGTGAGTCCTGCATAATAGGACACACAATATTGCAGTATTTCTGCTCCTCCGAAAAGCCGGCCACATTTTCCTGACGGTGGATGAGTGCAATAAAGGCTGTCAGGCCCGCTCCGCGTGTCATCGTGCTTCATGGTTTTGTTGCTTTTCTCCCTGCCCAGCTCCCCAGCGTGGTCGCGACTGATAGCCAAAGTCGTAAAGAGTCGTGGCCAACGGCAAATGATGTAATCAAAGTAAAGTAAATGTGCTGACCAAACGGGAACCCTTTTCAAATTTTGCAATGCAGACGCTAAAATGAGCCAACCTTTGTCACAGAATCCAGAGGTATATTTGGTTCTTAAGGAGAATACAAATACGTCGAATGATTTGCGGCTTCTGGAAAAAGATGACCTACTTAAGGAGGAAAAATATGGGTGACATTTAATCTGCGTCTTTAAGTTATGACACAGTAGCTCTGACGGAACACTTTGTCCATCTACAGGCTGTAGGCGACTATCCGACATATAAACCCCCCCATTAACCAAACCTTATCAACGTGCCTCTGTGAACTAGAGGTAGCGTGTCTGACTCGGCATCCAGTAGCACTAGAAGGTTTCTTCTTATTCTACTTCTCCGACTCAAATAAGCAACCAAATTTGGCAGCTCCTCTCAAGTTTCTGATATCGGGTGTTCTTCTCAAGTCGAACAAACGATCGGAAATCTGTTTTTGGTAACATCAGCTGCCAGCTACTTACTTCCAGTGCTATTTATGCCCATTAGCTTTCTCTTACAAAGCCGATGGCAGATTTTATTCACAGTGAGGCCCTCAACGCGGAAGTGTTAAAATGTTTACAAAGTATTCCCTGTAAAATCCGCGATAGTTTATGACAGCGTATTTAGTGAGCCCTTCATTAAATATTGGCGGTATGGGCTAGGATACATACGTAAATGTTTAGATTGTAGGGATTCGAAATTCCCCCCGCCCACACGAGACGGCCAACATGCTCTCTCTCTTTTTCACGTGAAACTCTCATCCTTCCTCTACTGGCCTCCTTCCCTCGGAGCCACAGAGGAGAGTGTTGGGGTGACAGAACTGGCGCAGTGAGCCGAGCGGTCCCTCTTTCTCCCTCCTCTCTCCTTGCGACGCAGAGCATCATGTGAAAGATGACGCCGCGACACCGGAGCGCGCGGATGCTGCTACGATAAAGGAAAAACATTGGGCACTCCCGATGAACAGCTTATTCCGCTGGCTATGCCTCAGGGCGTCCTTCATGGCCATGGCTGTGGTCAGAGCGAGCGGCACGGCCTTTGGCTTTGGAAGCAGAGTCCAAGCCCCATTGATACCCCACTGAATGATGCACCAGCGTGGGGCCTCACTGGCAGTCAAGTTGGGCTAGCTCACGAAGAATAGTGGGAATCGACGCAATAAGTCGTCCGAAATCCACTGAGAGATCCTGGCCAGTATGCGAAGCCTTTTCAGAGGACAGAGGCTTCCTACCACCGCTCCAAGTGCGACCGCAGGTCCCGACATTTCCCGACATTTTACATCACTAGGACTCCAAACTCCTGTCTTGCGCCATGAACCTGCTGAGGGACCAGCAGTGAGGCTCCAAAGGGGAAACTGGCGCCCAGGTGGAGGTCATGATTAAGGGAGGGAAGGTGTGGGCATTCAACATTCCCTTCGCCCACAGGACGTGGCGAACCCCGCCTTCCTCTCTTTCACGGTTAGCTCTCCTCATTTCCTTACTGGCCTCCTTCCCCTGGAGCTGCTGCGGAGACTGCGGAGGAGAGAGGGACTAGTGTAGCGCCATGGAGGCATGCGTCGCGCGCCCCCCTCCCCTGTCATCTTGATGGAGAGCATCTTGTGGGAGACGACACCGAGATGTTGGTGCGCTCGGATGCTACTACGACCGAGGAAATACATTGCGAGCTCCCAATAAAGAGCTTGGCACGTTAGCTGTGCCTCAATATGTCGTTATGCTTTGCCACGGAAGTGGCCCGAGCTAGCGGCGTCATTTTCGGCTCTGAGAGCAGAGCGCGAGCACCTGTTCGACCTTCCACCCCCTCCACACACACACACACACACACACACACACACACACAC
>JAJIZL010067973.1:0-12223 GCA_023969395.1 Amblyomma maculatum
CACACACACACACACACACACACACACACACACTCTATCTCTCTCTCTCGCGCGCAAATAAAGTTTGTTCAATCCTTGCTACAAACGAAAAGCAACATATTGCTCTTATGTACTGTATAAAGTTCGCATTACAGCATTACACAGCTCAACTTAATTCAAGCGTTCTGCTGTCGTGTTGCAGCTAAACAGCACAAGAAAAACAGAGTGATGCTTGCATGCGTATACACATACATATATTACTAGCTAGAAGCGCCGTTACTGAGAAAGGAAATTATCTTTGGGTGACGCATCAAACTCTCTTGAAGTCCGCACAGCGTACTTTACGTTGCCAGCGATTATAGAGATCTCTCCAATTTTTAAAAATCATCTTCGCATTTCAGGTATCCATGCCAGTAGCCTCCTTCCTCTTGTATGTCGCTAAGGTAGCGTCGCAGAATGAGCTGCTTACGTCCAGGAGCGTCGCTCATGGTCGCGCGAAAACAGTGGAACGGATAGAGATCACGATGCGCGCGCGCGGATCGACGGCCGAAAAGAACACGTGGAGCGCGCTTTTTTATTGTATGTTTTTCTTTTTTGCCGACGCCACGCCGTAATTGATCACGGGAAAAGCGAAGGTTTCGCCCTAGACCGATTTGGTGTGAATCTAGCTTCGAGTCACGACGTCGTCATTGACGCCGTCAAGGAAGTAACCGGTGCTGATGGCGTGCTGTACCTGCAGCACCCCGACGGCTTCAAGTACCTCGTGTGCGTGCGGTCCACAGCACACACCAAGAAGCTGTCTGCATCTGGGGTTTTACGCCTTGGGAATCAAAGCATACTGTTAGAACCTGTGGGTCCACCGGTTATCTTCGTCACAGTCTATCGACTGCACCCTTACGTGTCCTACGATGTCTTGCTTGCAGCACTGGAACCGTACACAAAACCCTGTGGTGTTCAACATGTGCACTCTAAGGACAACCCAACCAAGTTTACGGACGCAAGGGTGGTCCAGTTAGAAATGCTTATCCCGATACCAAACTGCATGATTATCCAAGGCCACAAAGTTAAGCTCGAGTGCCGCCACATGGCGGCAGCTTGCAAGACACCGAGATGTGAGCGCTGCGCCGTCTTCGGACACATGACAGGCGGCTGCACAGCGCCATGCCAACGATGCGGTGGGCAACATGCTGCCGTCGACTGCACGCAGCGCAGGACATACCTAGCGGCGGTACAAGAACTACGAGCGGTTCGTGACGAACGGACCGTTATGTGTCCAGAAGTGTTTACCAAGCTGACGCAACCCGGGAACTGCAGGGAACCGAGACACCCAGTATCACTTGCTACAACTCTCCAGTGGTTCCTGAAATTAACGAACCGGCGGAGAAATCGCCACCGGAAAAGCTGGCGGTAGCGTAAGCCCCCGAGCACGCATCACGAGCCGAAGGAAAAGAGCAGTGACAAGAAAAATCGTTGGAAGTTGCCAGCGCGAATGGGCGAGGGATGCACTGATAAGGGCATCGCAACTAGCCCCGGGAATGATCAATGCAGCCTGCAATAACTGATAACGTTTCACGGTCTTCAGATATTGTGGTTGCTTCACTGGCTGAGTCTACAGCTGTGGAAGACGGGGCAACGAGTCCTGCGAGCATACCGACTCCGTGGGCGGATCAGGTGGATAGCCAGAACTCTCGTCCAGTCACCAAGCAGCGCGTCTCACGAAACAGGGTCTCCCGAACTGGTCAGTCCATCCTCCTCTGCTTTCACGGACAGCCAACCTACTTGCAGCCAACGCCAGCGGGAGACCCCTCGTTAAGCGATAATGATGCGCCTGAGGCATTTCGAACTGCAAAAAAAAAAAAGAAAAGAAAAGCTTCCCCGACGAGATGTATTTTTAAATTTCCGGTGGGGAATATGGCTACGCTCCTCCTCCTTCAATTCGTGTTCCTAAATATCCTCACGCTGAACTTTTGAGGGTTTCGTAACCCGGACAAACAGTGTGAGGTTGTTCACTTTGCACGATCCCAGAAGATAGATTTACTTTTCCTACAGCAATGTAATTTGCGTAAGCAGCGTGAAGTGGACAATTTTAATGACCGATTTTCTGTTAAGAGTTTCTGTTCATTTAGTTATTCCCAAAGTCGTGGTGTGGGGGTGGTCATTTTCAGGGGCAGTATACTGCATGGTAGGCATTGTGTTTTCGATACAGAGGGCAGAGTCATCGCGTTTGACTTTTTTTCACGGCCAGCGGAAGATCAGTTCAGTTCAGTCACTCAGTCGTGTCCGACTCTTCGTGATCCTATGGACCATGTCACGCCACGCTTTCCGGTCTCTCACTATCTTCCTAACATCACATAACTTCATCTGCAGCGCCTCGAGGATACCATCTAACCATCGCGTTCGCTGCCTACCCCTTCTCCGGCGACCCTCAACCTTTCCCAACATCAAATCTTTCTCCAGCGACCCCTCTCTTCTCATCAGATGACCAAAGTAGCTGAGTTTTAACTTTAGAATTTGACACTCCAATGAGCAGTCAGGGTAAGATACGTACCATTAATTTATACGGGCCTGCAGACCACTCACAGTCAAACGATTTCTGTGCATCTCGTTCACCTTTTGTTTGGTTGAGTATAGCCTTGCAATCGCAGTCGTTAAGACCGAAGTCAACAGTCAACAAAACTAAATATTCTATGAAACCGCGCGACCGCGCTTCGGTTATGCCTAGAAATTTTTGCCCGACTCGACTCGAGTCGAGCGATAACCGAGAAGGCCCAACCAGAAGTCCTCGTTCTGTTCGCCAGTCTTCTTCATTATTCTTTTGACAATTTGGACTCCCTTCTCGGCGAGGCCATTGGACCGTGGGAATCGCGGACTTGACGTGACATGCTTGAAGTCGTATCTAGAGGCGAACAAAGCAAAATCATGTGATGAAAACTGAGGACCCTTGTCGGTGCAGACTTCCAACGGAATCCCATACCGTGCAAAAATTGAGCTAAGCTTAGCAATGACAGTGCATGTCGTTTTGTCAGTAAGCTTTTCGACTTCAGGGAAGTTTGAAAACGCATCGAACACGCACAGGTAGGAGTTTCCGCCGTACATAAAGATGTCAACACCCACCCTGTACCAGGCATCGCCTGGGATCGGCCTAAGCAGCACTGGTTCGGTTTCTTGCTTGTAAGCGTATTTTTGACAAACAGAACAGGTCTTCACCATGGTTTCAATGTCCGTATTCAGTCTCGGCCAGAATACCAAGCGACGGGCTCTCGCTTTGCACTTATTTATGCCTAAGTGACCTTCATGAATACTACCCAGTATTTCAGCTCTCATATTCTTCAGAATGACGACCTTTGTCCCGTTCATAATAATACCCTTAACTTCTGATAACTCAGGACCAAAAGGTTTCATCGAGCCTTCAATTTCTTCTCCATTCCTTAGTTGCCGCAACACTGTTTGCAAGTCTGGGTCAGAGGCTGTCGCTTCTGCCAGTCGATCAAACATTTTCTTGCTCACCAGCTCTAAAGTCACGCTCACTGCATGAACGTCGACGTCTTCAGTGAAGTCATCACGTTCGCCTGAAACGGCTGGCGACGATCTTGAAAGCATATCGGCCAGGAACAGCTGTTTGCCTGGAACAAAGTAATGAACGTAATCGTATCTTAGCAAGCGCAGGAAAAATCGTTGCAGTCTTGGTGGCATGTCACCAATGGCTTTCGAAGCAATTGCTATCAACAGTCTGTGGTCTGTTTCGATGGCGAACTTGCGGCCGTAAACGATATGAAAAAATTTTTCACAGCCGAAAGTAATGGCCATTGCTTCTTTCTCGATTTGCGCGTATCTTTGTTCTGCCTCCGTCATTGTGTGTGATGCATAGGCGACCGGCCGCCAACTACCACCGTAGTTCTGAAGAAGGGCAGCACCAATCCCATTTTTCGAAGCATCAGCAATGACCTTGGTCTCTTTAGCAGGATCGAAAATGGCTAGCAATGGAGGACCACTCAGTGCGTCACAGACAGCTTGCCATTCCTTACAGTGGTTTGCAGACCATTCAAAAAGGGCGTCTTTTTTAATGAGGCTTCGTAGAAGCGTCGTCCTTTCCGCTAGATGCGGTATATACTTTCCGAAGCAGTTCACTACCCCGAGCATTCTGTGCACGCCGGCTTTGTCCTTTCGCTGAGGCATTTCACGTAATGGTGCGATCAGTTAGGTTAGGTCTTATTCCGTCTTTGTTTATGATGTCACCCAAACCGTCAATTTCCGTGACACCGAATTTGCATTTCGCCGCATTGAGTGTCAGGCCAGCCTTTTTGGCTAGTTGCAAGGCTGTGCGGAGGCGAGTATCGTGCTCTTCCCTTGTGCTCCCCCATATCAATATGTCATCGACATAGATTCGGACCCCTGGAGCCTGGTCGAATATTTCATTCATAGTTCTCTGGAAAACCTCAGGCGCCGAAGCAATGCCGAAGGGAAGTCGCAAGAAACGGTAGCGTCCGAAGGGTGTTTCAATTGTGCATACCTTTGATGTAGCTTCATCTAAGGGGATTTTGTGGAACCCCGAATGCGCGTCGATGCGATAGAAAAAGGAGGCCCCGGCAATCTCAGCCTCAATGTCATCTCGCTTAGGCATTTGATAATGTTCTCGCTTTAGGCACTCGTTAATTCGTCTGGGGTCAATACATATGCGCAGTTTCCCATCCTTTTTTCTTGCTGCCACAAACGGACTCACCCAATCAGTGGGTTCGGTGACTTTGGCCACGATGCCAGCCCGCTCCATCCGATCCAACTCTTCTCGCAGGGGCTCGAGCAACGCCAAGGGCACCCGTCGCACCGGCTGGACTACCGGTGTTGCATCCTCGCGCAGAACCATGTGGTAAGGGCGTGCTATAGGCAGCCGATGCCCTGAAACAACTCGGGAAATTCCTTAACCACTTGGTCAGTGCTGTTCATGTGCACAGTGTTCACAGAACGCGACAACAGACCTAGCGCTTCACTTGCAGACAGTCCCAATATGGCCTGGTTGCCCTTTTTTACAATGAAGAAGTCGAAGTACCCACTTTGGTCGTTCTCAACCACTTGGAGCGTAGCCACGCCGATGTGCTTTATAACGTCACCGGTGTATGAGCGGAGGACGGAGGGGCTTGCTCTTAAACCAGACTTCGCTTTGAGCCTTTGAAAAACGGAGTAAGGCAATAAATTCGCTAGCGAGCCTGTGTCTACTTTCAGAGACACTACTTGGGAAGCCACTCTCGCGTGAATGACCCAATCAGCTCTGTTGCCTAAGCAGACGTCGAGTATTTCAAAACCTTCCTGCTCGCTGCGTACTTCGCTTACTTGAGACACGTTTTAGCAACAGGCCGAAAAAAGGTTAGCGCCACGGCACCGGAAGCATGTTTTGCCGAACGCTGGGCATCTGCCGCGTTCGTGGACACGGTTGCACTTGGAGCATTTTAACTGCCGGCGTGTTTTTATACGAGCAACTTCCTGTTCTCATTGAGCCTCGTCCTGCTCTGAACATTCTGCACACTGTTCACAGGCTGAAAAGTTGCCTTGCTGGCGCGTTTCAATTCGTGCTACTTGCTTCTCCGCTTGAGCCCATGTATTGTTTTGTTCGGCGCATACCTCTTCAGCCTTGCAAATTTCCTCCGCCCTCAGTAAAGTAAGGTCTTTAACTTTCAGCATCTTTTCGCGCAATTTCGGATTATTTGTGCCAAAGACAACCTGGTCCCTGACCATGGAGTCACTCAAGGTTCCAAAATTGCAGCTTCGTGCAAGTCTCTTCAAGTCCCGTGAAAAGCGTTCGAAGGGTTCGCCCTCAGCTAGCGTTCTTGAACGAAAGACATAGCGTTCGGGCACTTCGTTTTGCTGCTCTTTGCAGTATTCCTCGAACTTCTTTGTAACAGTTTGATAATCTTCCTTGCTTTCGTTCTCCGAAAACAAAAAGTTGTTGAATACCTCTAGGGCGTCTTCCCCGGCTACGGTGAGCCGCAGTGCGGTTTTGGCTCCTTCCGTCCGTGGTTCTTTCGTCGACTCAGTGGCCTGCAGGAACAGCTCGAACCGCTGCTTGAAGAGGCTCCAGTTCTTCGCGGTGCTACCGGACAGCACCAGCAGCTGCGGTGGCTTCACTAAATCCATCGTGCAGTGCACAGTGACACCACCGCTTCGATCAGCGCGTTACTGCATACGTGAACGCTATCCCACTTCTGACACCATGTTCCAGCGTCCAACAACGAAAAAGCAGCGTGGAAGCAAGAAGAAGAAGAGCGTTTATTCGAGATGCATACTGGTATTTATAGCCTACAAGCGGCTGCATGGTAACGGCCAGAGCGCATGCGCGACTGATACATTACAGTTCAGTTCAGTCATTCAGTCGTGTCCGACTCTTCGTGACCCTATGGACCATGTCAAGCCACGCTTTCCGGTCTCTCACTATCTTCCTAACATCACATAACTTCATCTGCAGCGCCTCGAGGATACCATCTAACCATCGCGTTCGCTGCCTACCCCTTCTCCGGCGACCCTCAACCTTTCCCAACATCAAATCTTTCTCCAGCGACCCCTCTCTTCTCATCAGATGACCAAAGTAGCTGAGCTTTAACTTTAGAATTTGACATTCCAATGAGCAGTCAGGGTAAGATACGTACCATTAATTTATACGGGCCTGCAGACCACTCACAGTCGAACGATTTCTGTGCATCTCGTTCACCTTTTGTTTGGAGAGTCACCCATTCTTGCCTATTTGATATTTTAATTCTATTTTGGACCTGGACAGAGACATACGCTCACTAAGAGAATTCCGACGGACAATAGACACCTTTAGTTTCACGTACGTGGGAGCTTCACGTACGTGAATCGCCTACGTGTGACCAGTGCGCATGCGCAAAACGTGAAGAGTCCGCGGGAGTTTCACGGACGTACGTGAGATTCGGATTTTCACGTTGGCGTCTTCACGTTGCTGGCTCACGTAGAGTTCAAAACATGGCGACGCCCTGCCCGCCCGCTTCACAGCAGTAACAGCTTCGCCGCTAATTCCTCGGCGCGATATCATGTTCTAAACTGTTGTATTCGCTTTCAGCTTACCCAATCTTACCCTCGCGCAAAGTTTCAAGTGACAAATAGCCTTTTGTTTTAGATAGCAGGACGATTTTTCAGCTGTTAAACCTGACACAGAAGCGTTTCTCGTCGTCATAGCAACGATCTCGCGAGATCACGCCAGACTAGAATTGAGCGAGAAGTGGCTAGAGTGCCAGATGCAAGCCGGCAGCCAACCAGAGCCAATCCGTTGTAGGGGGGAAGGTTGTGAAGTTAAGCATGAGTTCTGTTGGTTCTGTTGCCCAGCAAATTCGCTTTTCCAAAAGCGACACTCTGGATATGCTTCGCGACGTGAGAGAATGCGACGTGAGAGGATATGCGACGCGACCTGATGATTGCACAAAATACTCGAAGGCATAGCGCGAACTGCTAATTGTTCACTGTAGAGCAACGACGTTGAGAACAGCAATTTCCAATTCGACCGACTATTGGCTACGGCCGCAGCGTGGCTCAGCTCAAGGCAGCTCGACTAAACCATGGCCTCCGAGATCACCCTCGCGCGCGTGTTTCTCTCCGGCCATTCCAATCGGCGCGCGCCCCAGCCAAATGTTGTAATTTTGTCAGTTCCTCCAGGCGCCACCAGGCGGCAGTACGCGCCTATGCGTCGACGCATCGTCCAGCCCGCTCGCGGCGTATCTCCGCTGGCGGTTCTCTCGTTTTTTGTGCGTGTACATTGACGAAAAATTTCTTACGAGCGTGTCACGTAGCTTTTCATTTTTAGCTGGTTTTCAAGCAAAGACTGTCCGCAATTGTGTCCGAAATGTTTCACAATTTAAGTGTTGTGTTTACTACCGAAGCGTAGTGTTGATGTTCTTGCTGCGTTCATATAATGCGTTTCGTTCTACTTAGAATTTACGTACTGTGCTCGTGTAGATAGTTTTCATTGCTTGTGAAACAGTTACTCGTCAAGACTACCTCGTGTAGGTGGTAGTATTTGAGTGCCTAACGGTCACCCGTGAAGCCGGCAGTCAATCAACGTTACGAGCGTATGCTCGAGTGGTCAAGGGCATGCATGTTTCTCAGCTGCAAGGTCTTGTTGCAGTTTGGTGAACTGATGACATTCGTTTTACTCCCCATTTTTAATGCTAAAGCTTCTGCGCTTGCTTGCAAATATAACAAATTCCAATGGAGCGTACATGTCGCTAGCTTATGTTGCTTACTCCGAGAGGTTCTCTCTTCTAGGTTTGTGCAGCAAGAAAGGACCACACCACTGAATAAACGAAGATAATCATAGAAACGTTGCTTAGGCCACAGCTTATCAACGCAAAAAAAAATAGTAATTGATCAAGCAGCTTACCAGAAAAAGAAAAAAAACTGCTCAGCAAGATAGGAGCTGAGTGTTTAGTCTGGCGAGTTTTATCTTTGCGAATAGAAAACTACGCAAGTAGTCATCATGTGGTGATTGAACTTTGTAAATAACGAAACGTTTGTGTGTACTTCTTGATTGTGCTTGCCCATGTTGTGTTTCTCTTTGTCCACCTCATGAGTTTTGTAAATAAGAAACGTCTTTTTTAAATTGCTCACAGTGTTTGCCTCGTAATTTTGTTCAGAAAGTGGCTAGTATCATTACAACCAGCGAATGTTTAGTGCCAAAAATGTTCTGATAAGTTTCGCATATCATTGAAAGTTAATGAAAAATTGCGAACTAGTGTGGCAGGCGTGTATGATAGTGATATTATTCTATAGTCTAATCATAATTCGTTTGAATTAACCCACTTGCTCGGCTTGGCCCTCTGCGTGTATAGGCACAGGAGTAAAAATTAAAAATAAAAGCACTGCACCCAGTCTGTAGCATATGCAAACAAGTGAAAACAAGAAATAAGCTGAAACTCAGCGTGATAATTGCGCACATTTATGCTATGGTGGGCCGCGTAGTTTACAAACGAGGTAATAGCTTCTCCTCACTTTCGATCGTATAAGCTGATTCGTTTTTAACGAGATCACTTCTGAAAACCTCGCATATACTCATATGACGGCAGAGGTGCCTGAACGAGCCCCGATCACCCTTCACCTTTATCGAAGTTTTTTTTTTTTTTATTACGCAAGCTTGCCATAATTAAGACATATTATAAAAACCCATGTAAAATGTTTTCCGTAAGGACTCTATTGAACTTGCGTGCTTACGATCTTCCAAGGCTGCTTTAAAACCGTGCGAGAAAAAAATAGCTATCGTGACATGCATCTAAGTAAGCAATAATCATGTGGCTGTGGCGGAACCATTTAGAGAATTGCATCATTCCAAGGGAAGGAAAGCGTAGCAGGGAGCGGCAGAAAGTTAGGTGGGCAGATGAGATTAAGAAGTTCGCAGGGGTCAAGTGGATGCAGCTAGCACAGAACCGGGTTAAGTGGAGAAATATGGGAGAGGCCTTCGCCCTGCAGTGGGTATAATCAGGCTGATGATGATGATGATTAGTACGATGGATGTTTATGTAAGTCGCCGCATTCGTAAATACTGTATTTAGCGACGTAATGAACGCGCAAATGTACGGCGTGTATATACACACTGACAAAAAAAAAAAAAAAGAAGACGCGGAACCGCAGCAGAGAGCGCCAGAGCACGCATGCATGCTGCGGGCAGGCATGCAGCTTCGAGTAGTCGCTGCCTAACTTTGCGCACGTGGGCCGTATATTATTAGTACTTCAACCATAGCGAAATTTTTGGCTGTCGTCTTGCCCGTGGCATTTTAAAGCTGGCAGCTCGACTGTGGTACGAGCGCAAGCTGAGAAAACTGTTGTTTTACAGTTCGCGCCAAGCTGCGGAGGAACACTTGATGCATCATAGGTGGCGAGCGCCGCGGTGCGGCGAAAGGCGCTGCCACGCCCTTTTTCCAACTTACGCTCTCTCCGGCCTATTGGAACGGCCGGAGAGAAATGTGCGCGCGGAGGTGATCTCGGAGGCCATGACTAAACAAAATTAGTTTTGTTCATCTGTACTAGAAGACGCGGCATAACACGTACGCACAGTTTTTCAAGGCTTGTATGAAAGGTCCATACATTTTGCTTCACGTACACCACGTACGTGAAACTAAAAGTAGTCCTGGCGAAATGCGCGCAGCGCACGTAGACTTCTCACGTTTGCGTGCGTAACTCTGTACGCACGTGAAACTAAAACTGTCTAATGACGCACACTGTGGAGTTGCAGCGCATTTCATCGCAAGTTTGATTTGAATGACGCGTGGTGGCATTTGCATGGAGATTCTTTTGGCTTCACTCGGAGAAGCAGGCTAAGTTGCAGCAGACTTGATCGGGTCCATGTTCCTGGCGAGCGTTTGACTGCATTTGTCCAATGTACGTGCGTACTAGACATTCCAGCAGATGTCAGTTACATGTCAGACCACCGCCCTCTTAGTGTGGCGCTTTACCTACCTGGTCGACCGGGAGGACGTAGCGGTATCTGGCGTCTTGACGTTTCAGTTCTGCGAGATTTTGAATCTTCGCGTGAGGTTAAGACGCAATAATGGCGTCGCTGGTTCAACCTGGACTCGGAGCTTGCTGCGATTCCTTTAAGAAAATAGACTGCATGACTTCCTTTATGTTAAAAGGCAGCTTCCTTCTATGCCACATTGCAAGCCTTAGAATAAAAAAAATGGACCGCGTGACTGGGACACGCTCAAGGAAGGATGGAGTGCCGCGTGCGTTAGGGCGGGCGCCGCAAACGTGAAGCGTTCGTTCTGAAGGACTGTTTACAGTGCATCCGCGTGGTTAAGTTTGGCGGTTCGAGGACACCAAAGGCTCAGGCCTACTTGCAGTTCAAGCGTGATCGCTACTCGCGTCTGCTGTGCCTGCATACACGCACCGCTGAACGTATGGCAGCTCATCATCATCATCATCATTAGCCTGATTATACCCACTGCAGAGCGAAGGCCTCTCCCATATTTCTCCACTTAACCCGATTCTGTGCTAGCTGCATCCACTTGACCCCTGCGAACTTCTTAATCTCACCCGCCCACCTAACTTTCTGCCGCCCCCTGCTACGCTTTCCTTCCCTTGGAATCCAGTTTGTTACCCTCAGCGACCATCAGTTATCCTCTCTTCGCATTACAGGTCCTGCCCATGCCCATTTCTTCTTCTTAATTTCTACTAGAATGTCGGTAACTTGAGTTATTTCTCTGACCCACTCTGCACGCTTTCTATCTCTTAATGTTACCCCTACCATTTTTTCGTTCCATAGCCCTCTGTGTTGTCCTCAACTTAAGTAGAACTCTCTTGGTTAGCCTCCACGTTTCAGCCCCATAGGTGAGTACAGGCAAGATGCAACTGTTGTATACTTTCCTCTTGAGCGATACCGGTAAGCTGCTAGTCATAATCTGCGAGTGCTTGCCAAATGCGCTCCATCCCAATCGTATTCTTCTTGTGACTTCCTTTTCGTGGTGTGGATCTGCGGTTACTACCTGTCCTAAGTAGACATATTCGCCTACTACTTCCAATATTTCGCTACCTAATGTAAACTGCTGTTCCTTCCCGAGGTTGTTGAACATTACCTTAGTCTTCTGCATATTACCTTTCTACTTTTCCTGTCTAGGTCATCAATCATTATTTGCAGTTCATCCCCCGAGTTGCTTAGCAAGGCAATGTCATCAGCAAATCGCAGATTACTGAGATATTCTCCATCTACCCTTATCCCTAACTGCTCCCATTCCATGTCTCTGAATACTTCCTCTAAACAAGCTGTGAATAGTACTGGGGAGATTGTGTCTCCTTGCCTAACACCTTTCTTTATGGGAATTTTGCTACTTTCTTTATGCAGAACTACGGTTGCTGTGCAGCCGCTATATATATCTTCCAGCACTTTCACGTATCGCTCGTCTACCCCCTGATTTCGCAATGCCTGCATCACCGCCGAGGTTTCAACTGAGTCAAATGCTTTTTCGTAATCAATGAATGCTATGTATAAGGGCTGGTTATATTCCGAGCATTTTTCTATCACCTGATTGATGGTATGGATATGATCAATAGTAGAGTACCGTTTCCGAAACCCTGCTTGATCCTTTGCTTGATTGCAGTCTAAGGTTGTCCTGATTCTATTAGCGATTACCTTAGTAAATACCTTATACGTAACAGACAGTAAGCTGATTGGTCTGTAATTTTTAAGGTCCTTAGAGTCCCCTTTCTTGTGAATGAGGATAATGTTTGCATTCTTCCATGGTTCCGGTACCGTCGA